>BHFT01001806.1:0-16661 GCA_004320025.1 Laticauda laticaudata
TTTACGCGGGAGAAAACCCAAATAACCAAAGATCCACATATAAATAACCGTGAAAACCTCAGAAAACATTTTATACACACACGCACACATACACACATACATACATACACACACACACACAGACACATATATATATTCCTTTGAAATAAAAGGAATCTGAAAAAATAAAACTAAACAAAAGGATTTGAGACAAGGTCCCTGGCCAGTATAGCCATTTCCTAAAAGTGTGGACACTGACATAAGTATCCACTGGTGTTCTTGTCTCTCAAAAATTTGCTTACACTTTATGGCAGATAGAAATATTTGATTAACCTTTGTAGTTTAGTTCTTAACTCCTCCTCTTCCTCCTCACTTTTATTAACTATATATCCAAGTTATTATATTTTATTCCCTGCATTTCATCTTGATTTTATTTTCTATTTCAGCTTGTGTCCAAATGTAGCTAATACTGCAAAAAGAAAAGAAAAATATATCTAGTTTAGAACTATCTAGTTCTAAAATAATAAGGCTGATAATTATTTTAGCTGAAGGCTAAATGTCCATTATATTTTCCAACTATGGTTTCATGGGGAAAAAAATAATTTCTCATGTTTCTTAAAATGCCCAGCAAAAGTTTTATCAAGAAAATAACCCAGTTTTAAAAGAAAATGTTTACATGATATAAAATGTTTGATATGAATATTCTTGTATGATCCTCTTAGATATTTTTTTTTACTGAATAGTCTAAATGCCCTTGAAAGGATACTCTATCCTGAAACATGGTTAAGCAACCAATTACAAAATCACAATATACAGCCTCTGTCCTCCTTCCAAAATAGAACACAATTGATTCTTCTGAGAAATTAATATGATTTCTTTGGTGGACCATGGATTCTGAATTATTTCGCAAGGCCATCATTGCTGTCTTGCCAGTATTTATATTTTCAGGAACACAGAAAGTCAGAAAGATGGAATTTTGTGCATGTAAACAATTGATCTGAGAGTGAGTCTGGATTTGTTCACTTTTCAAAGTTACTGGTTGGGTAAACACAAAGGTTAAAGATTGTTGAGAATATCCATAGCTCAAGTTGTAGCTTTTGGCAGGGGTCAAATTTATCAAAGCGTTCTAACAAAACACATTAACATAGAACCACCTCATAAACCAATAAGGAAATCAGAGATGGTATTCAGAGATGGTATTTGATCAGTTCTGGAGAACTGGTAACATACATTTTGAGTAGTTTGGAGAACCAGCAAATACCACCTCTGACTGGCTCTGCCCCCATCTATTCTTTGCCTCCCGAGTCCCAGCTGATTGGCTGGGTCTTCTTTTGTTGCCCNGGAGGGAATGGGATTTTGCAGTAACCTTCCCCCAGGAGTGGGGAAGGAATGGAGATTTTACAGTATCCTTCCCCTGCCATGCCCACCGAGCCACATCCACCAAGCCATGCCCACAGAACCAGTAGTAATTTTTTTTGAATCCCACCACTGAAGGAAATGGATCCTCCAAACTTCCAACCAACAACAGAACTGACCACCTCCTCACCAGTTGAATTCTGCATCTCACAGCAACCAGACAGGAGTCACAAAGTCACAAGACCAGAATCGATCTTGTAATTCAACCAGTCACAAAACCAACTGATCATCTGGGACCTATATAAATGAACAAGACACTCCCCCCCCCTAAAAAAAAAAAATTGCTGAAGATGTTTCCTCGTTTGATAACAAAATGTGTGGGACCTGAACAGCAAGCTCGGAGAGCACATCCCTGGGTTGAGATATTGGAGAATATAAGTAGGTCAGGACTGAACTGTTGCATTCTTGGTGCTCTTAGGGCAATGATATTATTATCTACTCTGGTAACAAAACAGGAAAACAACCAAGCTCAAAAAACATCAAGGATGCAAAGAATGGTTGGTCTGGACTAACACTAAATTGACGTCTTCTCAAATGCTATTGTTAATTTAACACCTATGTAAATGAAGCTTCTAAAATTTCCTCAGAAATTTTATGGCACAGAGTAATTCTGTTATAGTGATACATAAAAATGTTCTGTGCTTCTACTATACTGTACTAAAGAAGCCTTCCAAGAAATTCTCAGTTCATAAGAGCTACTATGGGAGAAGAGATTAAGTAAGTTTTATAAGAAGTGAAGATTATATACACTGTAGACCGAACTGTTGCCATTGGATAGAAATATCTCTTTCTGAAATCCAGAGTATAATTTCCCCTGTGGTATCTGTGAAAATACTGTATCTCTCTGCTCAAAGAGTTTAAGGAAAAGAGGACTGTATAGACTATTTTGATAGATTCTATATATTACTTCCTGGAACACCACTGAATGCCAGTTCCTGGGTAATTCCTCAAGCTAATGTATATATTGCATATAATTGTCTAAAGAGCAAGGACCCATGAATTCAATTCTCAGTAGATATTTGAATTCCATAGATAAGTTCTGGCTATGTAGATCCAATACAAGATGAAACCAGTAGTGGGATTCCATTTTTTTTTTTACTACCAGTTCTGTGGACATGGCTTGGTGGGCATGGCTTGGTGGGAATGGTGGGGGAAGGATACTGTAAAATCTCCATTCCCTCCCCATTCCTGGGGGAAGGTTACTGCAAAATCCACATTCCCTCCCGCACGCCACTAACCTGCTTTCCAGCTCCGTTCTCCTGTGCAGGGCAACAAAAGAAGACTCAATTGATCAACTGGGACTCAGGAAGCAGAGAAGAGATGGGAGCAGGGGCAGTCAGGGGTGCTATTTGCTGGTTCTCTGAACTACTCAAAATTTCCGCTACCAGTTTTCCAGAACTGGTGAGAACCTGCTGAATTCCACCTCAGGATGAAACTAGTTATGTACTACCTGCCTTCTGGTGGTCAACAGAAGCAAAAATGCAACCCAGGATTGGTACTGTTTAAAAATTGAGAAATTGAGCTAAAACCCAGGGTGGAATACATCTTGGTACACAAGGACATGATATAATATAACATCTGTTCCTCTTCTGCTCAAAGAACTTAAGAAAAGGTGGGCTGAATTTATCATTCTGATAGATACTGTGATAACTGCATAAATCTTTTGCAAGAAAACCAACACTGAATAGTCTTGTGGCACTTTTTAAAAAATGGGGCAATCTTCTTCCTTTCACACCACTCCTATCTAGCAGACCTTCTGAGCTGGATGCTGTGAATCAGGAAGAAGAAGAATCATTCTCCAAGGGATGATTATCCCACTGAAAGAGAGGTGCCAATTAGTTATAATCTCAATTCACCATTCAATTAACTGTATACCATTCATTAACAGATTGTTCAAAATTACAACAGCGCTGGGGAAAAAAGTGACTTATAACTGATCCTTGTCCTTATGGCCGTCACAGCATCCCTATGGCCACATGATCAAAATGTCTTTTGCTTGGCAACAGACGTGTATTTATGATGATTGCAGCTCAATTGTGTAGTCGCCATTTGCGGCCTTCCCAATTGGCTTCCAACAAGCAAAGTCCATAGGGGGAGTCAGGTTCAATTAATGACTGCATGATTGACTTTAAAACTGCAGTCATTCAATTAACAAGCATTGCAAAAAAAGGTTATAAAATTGGCACAACTCACTTAACAACCCACCTTGTTTAGCAACCGAAATTCTGGTCTCAGGTGTATAAAAAAGTTTGTTAAGTATTTGAAAATCTACAGCATTGTTAATGTCTTTTAATAGACATTGACAAAATTTCGGATGGCAGAGCCTGATCAAGAGGTTCAAGTGACTTTTCCCCTTTTTTTCAAATATTAAAAAGTCCAGAGATCAAGAGTTACCCCAAACATACACCAACATTTACATTTTTGGTGAGGTGTCTGGGAAAAGTATGTGCCATTAATACTAATCAACCTTGGGGAGATTATGCTCCAATATTTTTCCTTCCTATCTGTTTGGTTATATCAGGGCTACACAATGCTTTGCATTCACTTCAATTATTCTTTGTGGCAGAGGAGGTGTTCAGCCAGTTCCGACTGGTTCTGGAGAAGCAGTCGTGGAAATTTTGAGCAGTTCGGAGAACCAGCAAATACCACTTCTGACTGGCCCTGCCCCCATCTATTCTCTGTCTCCCGAGGCCCAGCTGATTGGCTGGGTCTTCTTTGGTTGCCCTGCACAGGAGAATGGAGCTGTAAAGCAGGTTAGTGGGATGGGGAGGGAATGGGGATTTTACAGTATCCTTCCTCTGCCACACTCACCAAGCCATGCCACACTCACCAAGCCACTCCAAGCCCACCAAGCCAAGCTCACAGAACCAGTAGTAAAAAAAAATTGAATACCACCGCTGCTTTGGGGACACTTTTTCCTAAATTGTGGACATCAGCCAGTCATCGTGGCAAAATTTGAAACTGAGTTAAACAGTTTAGATTAGGTACTGTGTTTGGACACCCTTACCTTGGGAATATTTTTTGGGAATCCAACCAAAATGCTCCAAGATATACATTTGGGGAATTAACTTGATAACCCTGTGCTGGAATTTTCACTGTATTTAGTAAGTTTAAAATAAGTGGGATTTTTTTTTAATTATAAATCAACTGAATCCTAGTTTTATAATTTTGTCCAGATCCAACCCTTAATATTTTTAAGTTTACTTTGTTTGGTCTTTTAAAATTTTATGTGTCATTTTAGGTTAAGGCTAGGTCACACTGGCCGACGGATGCAAAACGTATGTAAAAAGGACACAGCGGACTAGCAAATTTTCCATCCGTTGTTATCCCCTCTCAAAAGTGCCCCAAATTTGCATAAAGAGAACGGACAACAATGGAAAGGAATGGAAGGGGGGAGGATGTAGCGGGGGATGTAAAGCAGATGTTCGTAGGAAGCCTAGTGGATGGAAGCGGATGACACATCCGCAGGGTTTCTGGGGGAGAACAGTGAAGCGGACGCGTAGCAGAAGGAGCAGATGCGTAGCGGATGCGTAGTGGATGACGCAGATGCATCACGGACGCCTATAGGATGCCTAGCGGATGCAAAGCGTTCACTGCGCATGCGGGGAGGATGAATTGCATAAGCTCCACGGATATAAAAGGAGGCAGCTCGGGGGGGCAAGCCAAGCGTCAACCAATTTCCCAGAAAGGGAAAAGGGACCTGCGGGGCCAAGAGGAAATCAATCTTGAAAAACCACCCCATGGGGGAAGGAAAGAGGAAAGGGGCCTATTGCCTAAACTTTCCTGGGCCAGCCCCTGGGCAAGGGACCAGAGCCCCACCATTTCCCCACCCCCTGGCGCTTGACTCTGAAAGGGCTGCTTTCGCTTTTGGGGCTGTTGGCCTGCTACCTTCTCCTGCTTGCTGGGGCTTGTTGGTGCTTTCTCCTGCTGGTGCTTCTCCGCTGGCTTGCTGGGGTGTGGTTTGCTTTTTCTCCTGGGGGGGGCTTTGGTTTTTTTTTGCTTGGGCTTGTTTTTTGCCTTTTTTTCCTTTGGGTGCGCTTTCTTTCCTTTGCTGCTGCTGCCCTGTGGGGGGAAACCAAGCCCCAAAAGGCCCTCAAAAGGGGGCCCTACTTGCTGAAGGGGCCCTGAAAAGCCCCTGGCCCAGAGGGAGGGGGGAAAAAAAGAGGTAAGGGCAAAGACAAAGGGATAGGAAAAAACAAGCTTTTAACCTTTCCATTTTTCCGGAAAAAAGGACCCATCTTTTTTTGAGGGGAAAAGGGGGGGAAGGGGTTTTTGGCTGGAATGGGCTTGGAGCGGAGAAAAAAACGAGTACCTTTGTGGGAAGGAAGGGGCCCCCCAAACCCCCAGGGCGGGGCCCTTCTATTTTGCGCCAAACCCAGCAATTGGGGAAAGGGGGCAGGGGGCAGCTGGAGAGGGACCCCAAGGGGCCCCAGGGGGAGAAGGGGACCTGGGGCTTTTAAACCAACCTTTTTTCAGAATTTTTTGTCCCCTTTTCCCTAGGGGTGGTGGAAGGGGCATATGCAAACCAACCCTGGTATTTGGGTCCCAAAAGGGGCTTGCCCCCCCACCTTGGAAAAAAAGGGGAATCTGCAGGGGCGCGCTCTTTTCAACCTCAACTGGACTGGCGCGAGACCTATGTCATAGGCCAGGTGCAGCTTTTCCCTGGAGCGGAAAAGGCGCCCCTCTGTTCAAAACCCTTCTTTTTTTTCCCTCAGGGGACAGGCCCAACCCGCAAGAGAAAAGGGGGGGGGGGGGGGCCAAACCACCTCTTTTCCAGCAAGGGGAGACAGCCTTTACCTTGGGGTCCAGGCAGGTGGTCTTTTGGGAGGGGGCCCCCACGGGACAGAAAGAAACCTCCCCCCAAAACAAGCTTGCAACTCCCCCTGGCCCGTAGGAATGTGGAGATTTCCCCCTGTTCTTAGATTGGAAAAGGCAAGGAAAGGGGGGAAAAAGAGGGGGGGCAAAGGGCCCCAAACCCAGGAGGGGAACCCAAAAAAAACCCCCAAAAACCCCCCCAACCCCCCCAGGCTCCACCTCATTGGAAAAAGGGCAGCAAGAAGAGCAGGGGACCAGAGCACAGAGCCACACTTGTCCTCTTGGAAATCAGGGGAAACCCAACAAATTTAAAAGGGGTCCGGCCACAGATGCCTCTCCCCCAAAGCTCGGTTTTCCACTTCGACAACCATCCTTCCAAACCGCCAAGCCTTTCAATTTTCCACGTACGTGAGGCCAAAGGACCCCTCAGGACATGCCCGAGGCCAGTTACCAAGGCGATGAGGGGAAGAGGGATCCCACAGCCTCTTTCTTTTGGGGCCAACCCCCCCAACCCCTCCCAGGGGGGGCCCCCAAAAAAAAAAAAGCTGGGGGAAACCCCCTTTTTTGGCGTTTTTTTTTCCACCCACTTTTCCAAGGTCTGCCTCCTCTTTAACCCCAGGCGGAATGTTCCACAGCCCTTCCCAGAACAAGGATTTTCAGCCAGCCCCTCGGCCTGTATTCACTGCGGGAGCTGGGGCCTACCACTTGAACCAGGACTTTCCCATCAGGCCAAGTATGCCCTATATGCTCGCGGTCCGCTCCCTGCATCGTTGACCAATCTATAGACAACCGCGTGGGGTTCCCTTGTCCCCCAGGTGGGGGATGGAAACCGTGTGTTTTTTTCCAACAGAGGAGGGGCGGGTGGGACTTTTCCTCGCCCTAACAATCTCCCCCTACATAGGGATGGGCCTACAAGTGCCTGGGCTTTTTGGGGGGGGGTAGAAGGCGCCAGAGGGCTGGGTGAAGGGGCGACTTTTTGGTTGCTAGAACATGGGGGTGAACCCAACATGTGATAGCCCCACTACATTCCTTCCATTCCTGCCCAAAACCCCTACAAAAGGCCAAGGGGCCCCTTTTTTCCTCAGGAACATTCTGTCATTCAAGTCTGTGGCCTTTAACAATTTTTTCCCCAGGGGGGTTAAACTTTTGAGGAAAGTGCCTTTTTCCAACCCCTCATGGGAACTGAGTCAGGCCTCTGTTTTTTCCTGGAAAAAGAAAGGGCTTTCTTCCTTTTTTTGGCCACCCCCACCACCATTCTTTCCTGTTTACTTTTTTTTTTTTCTCCGGGGGGGGGCCCAAGGGGGGCAACCCCCCCAAATCGGTGGGGCCTTTCCAGGGGAACCCCCAAAGCCAAACTCCCCAGGCCCAAAAAAACCCCCAATTTCCAAAAAAAACCTTTCCCACAGGGGGTCCCCTTGGCCCCTATTAACCATCGAAGAACCGATTGGGCATGGGGGCCCCCACCTTTCCAAGGGTGGACTTTTTGAAGGGGAAGGACTTTTTGGCCCAAAAAAGAGGAAACTTGAAGGTTTTTTACTGTTCAACCTTTAATTTTTTTTTTTTTTTTTTTTCTTTTTTGGCTTTAAAAAAAAAGGGGGGAAACCCCAACTTTACTTTGGGTCATTTTTTTTTTTTGGCTTTTTTTTTTTTAAATAAAAAAGTTAATTTTACAGTTTTTGTTTATTAAATAAAAAGGTTATTTTTTTCTTTTTGGGCTTTTTTTCCCCCCCCAAACCACCCCACCTTGCCGTTTGCATTTTTTTTGATTTTTTTTATAAAAAAAAGTGTTTGGGGGGAAAAAACTTTTGAAAAAAAAGTTTTAAAGCCTTTGCTGTTTGATGGGTTAAAGATAGGCTTGTGGGATGGATAGCTGTTGGGATGGATTAAAGGATAGCTGTGGAATGGGTAAGGATAGCTGTGGGAAATTAAAGGGAATAAGGGTTTTTGTTGGGCATTTTAGGATTTTTTTAAAAAAAAAAACCTTTCCAGTGCAAGCATTAGTGGGTACCCACCCCTTCCCCAAAGCGTTGCCACCCCAACCCTGTGGCCCCTTTTTATCAAATTAAAACAATTTAATCATTTGATCAAACATTGCAAACATAAAACAAAAACCTTTCTTTTTTAATTAATTTGCCGCTTTTTTTTTATTTTTTTTCAAATTTTGGTTTTAAAAGGGGTGGGGGGGGCCCACTCAAAAATTACATGGGCAACCATTCCCTCATCTGTTGTGATTGAAGACAGGGCTTGAAAGAAGCATTCCATTAAAACCCATCTACCAACCTTGTTCTTGGCCACTCCCACTTCTTTCCAGCTGGTGAGTTGCACCGGTGTTTCAGGGAGGTTGCGGGCTTTTGCTTTTTCCCTTTTTCCCCTTTTCCATTTGTAAAGCTCTGTTGGCCTGGCAAAAACCATCCACCCAGTTTTGGCCTAAAAATTTTTTCAGTTTTTAGTTTCTTTTTTGGGCCTTCCATTCACCAGGCTCCAAAGGTCCCCATTCCTTGGTTGGGGAAACGGTTCCCCCACAAGCCTGTTCTCAAACCACTGGGGTAGCGGGTTCGCGGGCATGAATTGATTTGCAGGGATGCAGCAAAGCTTCCACGATTTGGCCCTTCCTTTTCACGGGGGGTTTTTCCTCTGGGGGCGGGGATTGGCTTTTTGGGCATTTTTTGTGGTGAGGAAGTTATCTGGAAACCTGTTGGCCAGGATTGCCAAAGGGCCCGGTTCTTTTTCCCCACCCCAACCCGCCCTTTGGCCCTGGGAAAAGCCCTGTAGTGGAAGGATCCTTCTTCTTCATGTGAGGTTAATCTTGGGGAAGTTGTAGGGCTTTTCCAAATGAGGTAAGGTTCTGAGTGGAGGAAAAAGGCTTTCCCATACCCCCACGATGAAATTTTAGGGCAAAACATTTTCTTGTGTTTGTTGGGTTTTTTTAGGGGGGGGGGTCTGGGAAATTTTTTCTGGGAAAAAAAAAAAAAACCCCATGATGAGTTTTAGTGTTTCCAGCCCACCCTTGGAGCGTTCACTGGCCATTGTATATCTGCGGCATTTTCTTGGAAAAAAAGGCTTTTTTGGGGGGGAAAAAACCCGTTGCCTGAAAGCATCGATTGTTTACATGAACTTGTAGGTCAGCATTCAAACCATGGCAAAAGAGGGATGATGGTGAAGAAAAAACCCCTTTTGTAGGTTGGGAAATTAATTGGGGAACCCTGGGGTTGGGGTGGAAGCTTTGCCAAAGGGGGCCCATTTTTGTTTTTTGCTTTTTTTGTTTTTCCCACTTATGGCTTTCCAAAACGGTGTGGGAAAGTTTCAACCTCTTGATACCCACTTGCTCTGCGCAACTTCCTCCCAAAGGCCCTTCTTCCCAAAAAGTGGTGGGGGAACTGGAGGAGCTTTTTCCTTTTTCCTGGTATCTTGATTGAGGGCGCGCAAAACCACTTCTTTTCTTTTGAAAATCCCCCAAAACAAAAAAAAATGGCTTTGATGGTGTTGTTGTGGGCCACCTCCAGGCATTACTGCATGGTTTTTCTTGGTTTTTTTTTACGTTGGTCCCAGAGCCAGTGGGGCGCCCCAAGGAAAAAAAGCCCGTTTGGCCCCACCCTTTTTTTTTCAGTTTTTTGCCAGGGTATTTTTCCAGGGGCTGGGCCGGAAAAAAAAAAAACAGGTTTTGGTGTTTTTTGGCCCTTGGTTTTTTTCCAACCTTGGCGGGTCTCCAATTTTTTACGCTCCCAAAAACAACTTGGCATTTTTCAAAACATTTGGCTTGTGGGCATTTCCCCTTCATTTTGAAAAAAAAGTATCCAATGGAAATTTTTTGCGCGCATTTAGGTTCTTTCAATTTTTTTTCCCAAGGCTTTCACCCAATTTCCAAAAAGCTTGTCATTTTAGGAAAGGTTTTCCCAAAAACTTCCACTCTTCTTCTCCGATTTCCCATTCTTCGGACCCCAGGGAAGCAAACCCCCTGTGGACGGTTTCTCCTTCTTCGCCCTTGCGGTAGAGCAAAAAAAGGGTGGTGGAAAAACCGCAGTCTGAAGCAGGGCTTTGGTTTTTCTGGTGTTAGAATGATGGGCGGCTTACCAAAAGGAGTGTGCGAGATTCCCATGGTGAGATCAATGGATGGAGTGGAAGAGCAAAAAAACCAAATAGGCTTACAGAGAGGTCTGCAGCAACCAGGGCCTGCTGGGGGACTGGAAAAGTTGAGAATCCAGGTGATTTCCTTCCCTTAGTTGATAATGTCGGTGTTTCCGCTAGTGTTTTCTTTTCCAAACATACTACTAGACAATTTCCTCCAAAAGAACATCCTTTTAAAAAGGTAATCCGAAGGGGAATATTGGTCCCATATTATGAACGTTTTGGTTCATTTTTAATGTTTTAATATACAAGATGCATCCGGCTTACAAAATTTTTCCTTTGTTCTAATGGGTCCCCTGCACTTAATGGCTGGTGTGCCGGTCCGCATAACCTTTCGCTTTCCCTCCCCCTTTCCAATTTCCGGGCTGCAGTGGGATGTGAGTTTGCGCAGGAAGGCAGGAATGTCCGAGAGGTAAACATCGGGGAACGTGTTTCCCACGGATGAAACAATGGGAACTTTTGAAAACAGTTTTGTGTTTTTTTGCCCGTGATGTGTTTGCGCGATTTTAGGATCGTTGTACGGTGTTGGGCGGGGAAAATTTCATGCCGCTTCAAAAAAGGGTTTTTTTTTGTGCAAAAGCTTTCAAAATTGTTTTTTGAGGGCAAAGGGGAATTTTTTTTTTGAAAAAATAAAAAAAGGCAGGTAGACGGATTTGTTTTTTAACAAAGATAAGGGAAGGGGGCCATTTATTTTTGAAAAAACCCAAAAAAAACATAGCGCGAGTACACAAAACGGATTGCAAGCGCGTTTTTGTCCAAATGAATGGGGCCCAAAAGTTTTTGTCCGCTACATTCCTCTTTGCCATCTGTTGTTTTCAGTGTTGGACATGGGGCGCTTTTTATATTTCCAAAAAAAGGTTTCCCTGATCCCAATGCACTTTTTACGGATTTGGCAAAAAAAAAGAAGGGGGGATGGGTTTGTTTAAAAAAAAACGGTCCACTGCCGGATTTTTATTCCGCGCCAAAAAAAAGTTTTGAGCTTCAACCCCAAAAAAATTTTTGGGAACGGGGATGGAAAAACCTTTTTCCGGCCATGTACGAATAAACCAATTTTTTTTTTCCCATTGACATTTATAATGCAAACCCCCAGAAAAACATTCTTATGGTCCGTTATTTTATTTCAAAATTCCATTTAAAACAAATGTCCGCTGTAAATCCTTCTCTGCAAATTTTTTTCCTCTGGCCAATCCCCTCATTCTCACATCTGGCTGCAGTTTGAAAAACGGGAAAAGGGGGAAGGGGCGGAAAAAAAAACAAAAAGGTACCAACGGAAACGTTTTACCAAACAAGCGTTAGTAGCATGGGAAATAGAAAAAGTATGTAAAAGGCGTATTGATTTTTTTTCTTCATTTAATTTATTTTAAAAGGTCTTAAAAATGGACAAAAACTGGGTTTATCTGGATTTGTATCTCGGTATATTTTAGGGATTGTTTTTTTTCTTGCCGTTATGGGTTTTCTAGAAAGTGTAGAAGGACACCTTCGCGGAAAAACCAAAAAAAACCCCAAAAATTTATTTTTTTTCTAAAAAAAAAAGGCGGGAGAAAATCATTCTTGTTATCCTCGGAATGAGTTCCAGCAGCCCATGGTGTAGGGAGACCTTTTCATCCGAACCCCTTGGTCTTGGTTCTTTTCAAAAACATTCAGTTCCCAAATTTTCCCCCACCCCATGGAAGGGATTTAAAAACCAGTTCCATATTGGATTAACGTGTTTGCTTCATCATCACCAGAAAACCAAAAAAAAACCTGTTCAGAAACTTTATTTTTCCAAGTTTTTTACCATAGAAGGAGGAGGAAGGGGCAGACATCCAAGAGCTTGTGTTGGGGGGGGTTTTTTTCCCCCCAAGGGGGATTTTGGGATTTCATGAAGAAGGAATGGGAATTTTTTTTGGGGAACTTGGGTTTTTTTTGACCCCACAGGATTTTTATGGAGATGGTTGGAAGATTGGGGGGGGAAAATGGGAAGGGGGAACCCCCCCCTCGTTTTTGCTTTCCCATTCCCAAAAAACTTTCATGAGGGATTTTTTGGGCCCCAAAAAAACCAGGCCAATGTTTTGATTGGAAAAACTTTGGTTTTTAAACCCGGGGCAATTTTTTTCCTTGAGGGGGGGGGGAACCCAAAGGTTGCCAAAGGAGCCTTAAAAAAAAAAAAAAAGGGCACCCCACAATCATATTTCCCAAAGTGGGGGAACCCCCTGATTGAAGGTTGGCACTGACTCTGCGGGCCCACCTGCCCTCTGGGAAAAAAAAAAAACCCAAAACCCAACCAGAAAACAGGCAGTATGGCCATGGAGGGTGGGGGGCCACACAAACCAAGCCAAAATCCGAAGGGGCAAAAAAAAAGGGGTTTGGTTCTCCCCCAGAGAGAAGTTTGTTAAAAAAAACAGGGGCCCATTTTTCATTGAAAAGAAAATTTTTAACGTGGGGAGGGCTCCGTTTTCATTTTTTTTTGGGTTTGGCCCCCCCCAACCCCCCCAAACTTGAAACAAGGGGCTGGGAAAACTTGGCCCAAAAAGAAAAGGAATGGTAATTCCAAAGTTTGGTGGGGAACTTTCCCCCCATTAACCGTTGGGAAAAGCCATTTGAGAAATTTTTGGGGAAAGGGGCCCAACGTTTGGGGCCTTGCCACAAAAGTTTCCCAAGGCCCCAAAAGGGGTTTTTTTTTCAGGGGGGTTTTTTTTTTTTTTCCACTTATTACAAAAACTTACCAAGGGCTCTTTCAGTATCATCCTCTTCACCGCATGGGTCGATGCTGGAACTACAAGTTCATTCTACCACTGATGCTTCCAAGGCAAAACGGGGTCAGCTCAGGTTTGGGGGCCAGGGTATAAATGCAAAAAGCTGACCTTCCAAGGAGGGAGGGCTGGAACACAACCTCATTCCAATGGGGTTTTCCAGATCCAGACCCCTGTACCCAAATGACACCAACAAGATTGTGCCCTATTTTCATCATTGGTGATGATGCCTTCTTCCCTCAGAACCTAAACCTCATGAAGCTTCCAAAGTTTTCAAGGAAGCTCACCATGAAGAGAGGATCTTCAAAACTACAGGGCTGGTCCAGGGGCAAGACGTTAGTGAAGAACAAACCCTTTTTGGCATCCCCTGGCAAACAAGTTTCCAGATACTTTCTCACCAACCATGCACCGATGAACAGAGACTGTGAGAGCGGATGCCATGGAAGGCTGCTGCTATCCTGCGCAACAATCTCATTGCGGAACCGCTTTACCCCCAGTTGTTGCAGAACAGACTTGTGGACGTCAACAAGGGAATGGGGAACATGGAGGGGGCCCTGTTTGGAATGGAGGCGCAAGGGGACGTTTAACCTGATAGAACACTGTAGAGTTAACAAGGCCCCCAAAGGAAGCTTCACGTGGAAGGGAAAAGAGCAGTGCAAACCTTTCCTGAGACCACTGGAGCAAACTCCCCAAGCTGGAGCAGTGGAATGGGCAAACAGGAAGATTATAGATTTGATTTAATGGATGGGCTTTCCTTGGAGCTTGTCGCCTTACACACTGATGAGATTGTGGCAGTGTAGTTTTGAGTGGTCCTACAATGTAATAAGGCTGTTAATAAAAGAGCTTTGTTTAATTTTTAATGTGTGTTGATTCAAATGAATAAAATTGTTTTCTTGAGTTATAAAAAAGTCCATATTGTGTGACAGTTTGGATAGTGGACCATTACCAGTTCCCACTATGGTTGCAACTGGAGTTTAATCTATCCCGCAGACTATTCCTTATCTATTCTACAAGCATGCAAAGCGTTAAACCATTTTTTCAAAGTTTTTACCAAAAACTTTTATTAAAAGTAAACTAGAAATGAACCAAGTAAACTTATTAAAGTGTTTCTTTAAGCAAGATAAACTTTATTAAACAAGTTAAAAGCAACCTCAGTTCTCTGAGGACTATTCTGATCAGAATAGGGACTATTTCTGCGTGCGTGCTTGCATCCTTTTATATCCGCGGAGTGGACATAATATCATACCCCCCGCATGCACAGTGAACGCTTTGATCCGATAAATCCGCGCGGGCTTCCCTTTTTTCCTAAGGTGTACGTGATGCATCCGCTTTCATCTTGCTATGCATCCGCCCTTCCGCTATGCATCCGCTTCTAAATTCTCCCCGGAACCCCTTTGAGGTGTCATCCACTTCCATCTGCTTTCATCCGCTAGGCTTCCGATGACCAACCATTTTAACATCCCCGCTACATACTACCCACGTCCGTCTTTTTTCCGTTCTGTTTATAACAAATTTTCGCCAATTTTTGAGGCAGATGAAAACGGATGGAGCCACCCCCCAAAATTGTTCGTTCCGCTGGTCCTTTATGCATATGTTTTGCGTCCATCGGCCAGTGGACTCGCCTTAGGAAAACTACTTCTACTTTCTGGAACTTTCCAGAAGAAGATTGAACTGCCATGCGTCAGAATAGTGTAGGGTTTCCTGCTTGGGCAGGTGGGGGGGGGGGTTGGACTAGATGACCTACAAAGTACCTTCCACTTTGTTAATCTGTAAAAATAATATAGATATGAAATGAAATTACTGATACTGCTAACTAAGCAATTGCCCTTAGGTAACACATTTTCCCTGCCTTTCTTTTTGTTGCATTCAAGCTATAATAGTTGAGTTTGCATTTATTGTCATAATTTCAAAATGGTTAGATATATTTTTAGCAATTTCCTTGGTTTATGTTTTTATAAGGACATATTAGTTTGTCTAGAGGGATCTATTCCCATTAATTTAAACTCATTAAAACACCTAGTAAAGCTCCTTAGGAAATATTTTACTATGCATACTAATTTATAATTCAAATATTAATATTGGGGTAATTTTCTTTGATTGTTTCCTGTATCTGAAATATAGAAGATGGTGAGAACGAACTATAAATTTGTCTTCCCAACTCAACTCAACGAAGGGTTATTGGGAAATTGCAGGTTAATCTCACAGATTGAAATTAAACTGTGATTTGTATAAGTAATCAAGCCTGGTCAATAGATAGATCTATTGTGTGGACTTCAATTCCCATAATTCCATAAAGCCAGCCAGGCTGTGGAATACTGGGAGTTGAAGTCCATATTTCTTAAAGTTGTCAAGGTTGAGAAGTACTGAGATAAACTAACATAGGCAGATGAATAGACATTTACTTTTGTCTCTTTTCCTATACACTGTTCTAGTTTACTTAACATGAGAAAATTGGGAGTGTACCAATTACCTGCCATTCTGCAGTGACTATTCATTAACTCTTATTATCCTGTTCTATTGAAACACCACCTGCAATTGACAGTTTGTCTAGCAGTAGCTATTTGCCTACCTTATCTATTCTCTTCTTTTTTCCTTTTCTTAAGATTTCTTTCCTCTTCATCCTCCTCTCCCCTCAACTCAACAGTGTCTGTGATATGGTGGGGTAAAAGGAGTGGCAGAAAACATTCTCCTTTTTTATATATGTTATAATACTGCATACCTACCCAGCTGTATGAAAAAATAATTAGATGTATTAGTGAGGAAGAATACTTACTATGTATTTATTGTTCAAATGTATATAATTGCCAATCAAATAAAGTTGATGTAGCTCTCAACTTATAGCCGCAGTTGGGAATGTGACGTCCATCATTAAGCAATGAAGTCATGAAATGAGTTGTGTCTGATTTTAAAGCCACTTTTATCACACTCGTTAAGTGAATCATGGAGATTGTTAAGCAAATGACATAATCATGAGGGAAATCTGGCTTCCCCAATTGACTTTGCTCATTGGAGGGCCCTAGGAAGGTTTCAAATGGCATTCACATGACCCTGGGATGCTGCAATTTTGATCACATGACTACTGTGATGGTCATAAATGCAAGGACTGGTCATTAGTCACTCTTTTAAAACCCATCATATGATCATTAAATGAAAAGTCAAGGACTACCTATAGATGACATTGGGCAGCTCACTCACTCACGATTATAAACAAAATCACCAAATAAGCAATAGGGCAATTTTAAAAATGAGAAAAAAGCTCACATAATTATTTCTATAATATTTACTACATGGTGGGAGCACAGCTAAAACAAAGACTAGATCAATTATAACATTTGGAAGATAATGTAAGTCATATAAATGTTAGGACTCTAATTGTAAGTTGTTACAATTAAATTTGAAGATCACTCCTGAGAATAATGTTCATCTGTTAGTGATTTGATGGAGATCTTAAGCCCCTGTCACACTGCACCAATGGATGCAAAGAGGATGTGAAACGTTAAAAAAAGCTTGCCATCCTTTGGAAAATGCGATGCATCCATTGTGTACTCACTGCATACGTTTTTCATACTCTCTATCCATCCAGCATCCATCTAC
>BHFT01001808.1:0-37345 GCA_004320025.1 Laticauda laticaudata
AACAGGAGAATAAATGCACGCATTGCAGAACACAAGAACACAGTCAGAAAAGAAGAAAATACTTCCTCCCTTTTCCAGCACCTTAAAGTCACAGAACATGAAATGAACTTTGAGTGAACCAAATTAATTTCCAATACCGAACACTTCAACAAGAGAATAATCAGGGAGGCCATCAAAATAGAGAAACACCCCCATAACCTGAATAAACAGATGATACCTCCTATCTACCAGACATCTGGAAACTAGCCCTTATCAACAAACGAGTGCCAGCCATGAAAACCAACACCAGACCCAAAGCAACACATGATGCCACCACCAATCTCCCTCACCAGACTCAAACCCAAACTCATCCCATAGACGAAAAGCAACCACCATCTAGAAACCAGACCATGGCTGCATCACCAGCTGCCACATCCCTGACCCCCAAATTAAGCAAACCGACACATGTCTTCAACACATAACCAGACCTCAAATGCAGAGCCAAACCAAAACCTGGTATCTTACATCACAGCCATCCACTCAGGATATCACATCAGAGAACTCAGGAGGTTACACCACAAAACCTCAGGATGTTGCAACACAGCCAATGACCCAGTAGATTACAGCATAAAACTCAGGATGTCACAATAATAGAACTCAGAAGGTCATCACATAGCCCATTACCTAGGTTGTTACAACACAACACTGACACAGCCAGTACCTCAGCCACACAGGTTCTTACGAAAAAGCCAGCCAATTTACAAACATCAACTCCATCAACCAATCAAGAAATGACAATACAGCCAACCTCCCCACCAGTATTTATACAGAATGGCAGCTCCGATCACGCTTTGCTCACACAAGCACGAAGCCAAAAGCACCAGCCTGAAGATGGCGAGTGGGACCTCACTGAAATGTCACCAAGATACTCTCAATCTTACAGGGGAAAAGACCCAAACACTCCAAAACCTGTTATGCAAATAAATTATATACTTTTGTACACTTCTTTTTTTTTCATATTCATTGTTTATTTTAGTTTTGCTATCAAAGAGAAGCAAAGAATGTTGTGTGGAAGTATACAGGGGTAGGCTTCAAAAAATGTAGCAACTGGTTCTCTGCCTGGTTGCTGGGTGGGTGTGGCCATGGTGGGCATGGCCTAGTTGGCCTCCTGTACCACTCTGGCCTGGGAGTGAAAATGGGCTGGGGGGGGCATTTTCACCCTCCCCAGGCTCCAGAGGCTTACCTTGAGCCTTTGGGAGGGCATAAATGGTCTCCCCTGGCTCTGTAGGCTCTCTGGAGACCAGAAATGGGCCCATTTCTGGCATTCCCAAACTTCCAGAAAGCTCATTTTTCACCCTCCCCGAGCCTTCTCATGGGCTTTGCACTTACCTGCAATCTAAAACAGGCTGTGCAGGCATTCCTGGGAGAGGCGGGCTGGGTGGGGCCAGCCAGGGGTGGAATTTGCTGGTTCACTGAATTGGCTATAAAATTAACAACCAGTTTGGCGAACCAATAGCAGCCTATCCCTGGGAATATAGACCTGAATCTCAATATTTTATTCCATTAAATTTTCTGGAATGCTTGTTTTCTGACAGACTTTAGAACTTCAATTCTAAAACGAGATGCTAAATTTAAAAAAAATGAAAATTCTATTATCAACAGAAGTTCTTTATTATTTATTAAATTATCTGGATTGCTTTGATCTGAATACCCCACTGTAATAGACATAACGGGGGTTTTGCAAAGTCAAACTACTTAACAGATATTTCTCATCATTTGCTTTCTTCAAGAAAATGAAGAAACTTAAATATTGAAGAATTTTGTTTCTTACATGGTCACAAACTGGAAAAACATTGTGCTCTAACTATTTGGCATTGTGAAACAAGAAACCTCTTCCACTCCTAGAACCTCTTAATACAGAAATGGGTTATGCTATGAATATCCTTGTACTTATTAAATAAAGTACATAAATGAAATTCCAAAGGTAATTTTTCAAGAGGCAACTGGACTTTTCTTGAAGACATTTTGCTTCTCATCTAAGAAGCTTCTCCAATTCATCTCAAATGAAGAAGTAAAATATCTTTAAGAAAAAAATAAAGTCCAGTTGTCTCTTGAAAAAGCACCTTTTTGGTTACCATGATCTGGATGACTGAGAATATCCACAGACATGTACATAAATGAAATGTTTTTGCATGACCATCATGTAGCAAAAACGATCTTTTGTAATGCAGACCAAAGATTGGAATAGCTTAAATAAGAAGAACCTCAGAAGGAACATTGACAAAAATTAGACAAATTTACCCACCCCCATCAAACATTGTGGACTACATTCTTAAAACTCCTCCATATCATCAGTTGGATATTATGAAATCTAGTGCATTGGATTGGAATGGGTTAGCTAAAGGAAGGAAGTGTTGTGCTTGACAAGAAATAAATCAATACTTCAACAGAAGCTAATCCACAAGTCCATTCAAAGCAATCCTTCCCATGTCCAATAATAGGTGAGGCTTGCGAATCGGGCTTGCAGCAACCTTAGAATGCGTCTCGGGGTGGGTAGTTGGGTAATATAAGGACAGTGAGTATGAAGATTGGTTTTAGGATGTAAAAGGTCTGACGGGAGTAAGAGTGAGCGGGGAGACTAGGCAGTAGAAGACACTTAGTGTCACCCACCAAGCTCGATCGTAAGGCGTGAATCTTTGGAGCGTAATTCTAAGTAGTATGGTTCCATGTCCAGGGAGATGCAGTGGGCTAAGCTGACGGTAATGATGGCTGTGCTTTTTATTGAGTTAGTTATGGGTGGCACACGGCGCGGTTGAAGGTGCTCTTTAGAACGTGTGGATAGTCAGTGTTGAAGTGATAACCTGAGCGAGTTCGCGAGCGAAGGATATCTGTAGGTGCGTGTACCTGCGGTTCGGAGTGGTCAGCTTTTTGACGCATCATTCGTATCAGTACCGCTACCATGTCCAGAGAGTGGTCAGGTCGTGGCCGATCATTAGCACTAGTGTCGGTCGCGGCAGTCTGAGTCGCGTGGGGTATTGTGTAAGGGCGTATGACCGCTAGATTCTACCGCTGGAATGGTGGCGCGTGTGACTGGGTTAGGAGTGACATCAAGCGATTGGACTAGATTGAAATTCCGTTGATTTTCTCTTTTGCCATCTCTATTCGTCCGAGCATTCCAGTCGACTGAGGTTTCCATCCGCTTATCAACGTTTGAGCTGCTCAAAACTCTACTGAGCGGGAAAATGTATCCAACCGCGTCCGTTCTCCTCGCTACGACGTGCAAACGCGTAACGGAGACAATTCCGTTCTGCAAGGACCGTTCATGCATCTGTTACTAGCCGTTCACACTTGGTAGGCCGGGAGCGAGACTGTCCCGCCCTGTACGGACGCTAGTGGGCATGTTATCCGCGCAGGCAAAGCAAGACGGTGCGCGTACTAATACTATTAGGCTGAGTGATTATGTTAGAGGTCAGTTGGGCTTCGAGCCGCCACGAGTAGTCATGATATTCTGATTATGAGCGCGGAGTGACGAGGCCGAGACAATCAAGGAAGCGGGCGGGACCTGATTATACATCGATCGGTGGGCGAGGCGTTTTGAGGAATGGATATAGGAGGTGTAGCGGAAACAGGTGGGCTAGACTAGGGATGTACTGATGGGGGTCAAGATCTCATTGAGCTCGATGACGAGCCTACGGAGGGGAGAAATAATTAAGAGCTCGGGGTTTTATGATAAGCGTGAATTGGTCTAGGCGGTCTCTGCAGTGCGTAGGCAGTATTAGGGAGTAAAGTTCAGCATTTTATGAGCCGTAAGATCTGACTTGGATTTGGCGTCGTAGTAAAAATACCCGTTCGCTGAGGAGGTGGATCGTAGGACGCTTCTGTATCTTTGCAAATGATGGAAGCTTCAGATCAATTTAAAGGGATCTGTCACCCTCTTAGAGATTGGGGTCCTAGGGGATTGTGTTGGTCGTGCTAGGAGTTAGGACAGTCATGATGTGGCGGATGGTCGGGAAGGTGTAGGTGCCGAAAGGATGCTATGAGTTTCTAGAATTCGGTGTCCCTATAAAAAGGCGGGATGCGTCCAGACTCAATCTGGAATTCTCTAACTTTTCAAGACCAGGCTAGCGCTGTCTTGGTGCAGGTAACCATGTCTGCAGCCCAGTTCAGTTATATGTTAGAGGTGGTGGTGAGGCGCGAGCTTAGGGCATCTGGTCACGACCGTCAGGTCGTTGCTGCTTATGAGTCGCGACGAGGTGGCTAGATCTCAGTCCCATGGTGGTATGTGCACACCATGGGATCGGTAGATCACGAATTAAAGGTGTCCCCTTTGTGGTTCAGCACTGCACGTGCGCTATGGCGTTATGTCTTACAGATAGTGCGCAGGGCCAATCCAGGTGCGTCAGGGCCTCTTTCAGAACTGTTCGCGAAGTCATGGAAGAAACAGGCAAAGGAGGCGGCCAAGAAGCGTGCTGGGGTCCGAAAGTATGGACGATGCTAGGGAAGAGTCAGAAGGTACGAGACGTATCAACAATGCCTGATATGGATTGAGCTCCAGGAACGAAGAATCACGTGCGCTGAGGAATTTCCATTCTGTCAGAAACTTCCATGAGGAATGTCCCGTCGCTTCAGCCCCATTGTGGAGTGGAAGTATTGTGACGGTTCTGGTGTGCGACCCCGCTAGGGTTGTGGGACTCAAATTGCGAGAGGGATAGGCGAACCGCACGCGATCGCTCCAGAAGTCCGTGCTAGCTCTATGACCGGATCTCTGGCCGCAGGGTGGGCCACTAGAACTAGTCTCGTCGCGGCGCGCGGCTACTTGGATCGCTTGGCCCCTCAGAGTACCCACCTATGTACGGTGTGAGAGGTCAAATGCAGTCGGGCTTGTTAGGGTGCCACACAAGCACCAATGCAGGCATTGGTGGTCAGAGAAACGTGGGTTGCGAGCCATCATCGAAGAATACCTAGGAGGAAGCTTCCATCATTTTCCTCCTCCTACTGAAAGAAGGACTGGAAGAAATGCAGAAGCAGTTGGTAATCAAGAAGTGGAACGTTCCACAATTTGAGCCGTGATTGGGAAGCACGCCGTGGGCCTGCAAAGCGCCGAGCCAAGTCGGGGTCCGACTTGATTATTTCAAAGCGTACAAGGGGCCTTCTTCAGCCAATCATCCTATTCGCTGGGGGGCGGTGTAGCAATGGGGCGTGTGTCTTCATGTTGGAACTTACAAGTTCATTGTGTAGCCAGGTCGACCGTTTCAGGCAAACGGAGGTCAGCGCTATTATGAATGCCGCAGCGTATAGCAAACGTGCCAGTCGACGCTGAGCAAGGAAGGGGCCTGTGAATGGTGAACGCCTCATCATGGTTCCCAAATGGGCAGACTTGCGTGTAGCCTCTTGATAGTCGCGAAGATACGAGGCGTGTGATCAGACGGAGATCCGCAAGATGTGCCCGATGAACTTCAATATCGTGGGGGATTTGTATCGCCCTCTCCCTCGGAGGGAACCATATCTCGGTCGGTATGAAAGTCCCTAACCTCCAGATGTTCTGGCCTGACTTCCGTGGAAAGAGAGGTATCTTCATTAACTTACAGGGCTGTCAGGGCAAATGGCAGATGAATGATGTGAAGGAACGCCTATGGGCGATCATGGCGAATCGTGCGATGCAGGATTCGATCCAGTATCTCGTTGGTCTTCTTTCTCACGGCTAGAACGCGAGGTGTATCCGGCGTGCATTAGGAGGCAATTGCGGGTGACCGCTGTGTGTCGTGATATAGAATTCTTATGGTGAAGAAGTGATACCGTGTAATAGAGCGAATCCGTGGAACGTTGCTTGTCTATCCATGCAGCAATCTCAAGCGCACTGGATACCCCGTGTGTTCCAGAACAGGCTTCGTGGACCTCCACCAAGGGCAAATGGGGTGGAATGGAGCCTGGAGAATGCGAGGCACAGGGCGACACTGACTGATAGACAGCATCTGAGTAAATGTGCAGAGGCCCCCATACATGAGGCGCCTCAGTGAAGGGAGGTAAGAAGCGCGCAAGACCTCCTGAGAGCACACCTGGTGCAGTTAAGCGTGTGCCGCCAGCATGATGAGCAATGGAGTAGGCAAGAGCAGGATATGATAGATGCCTTAAATGGATGCTCGCTTCAGCCTGTCCATCACACTGATGAGAGTTGGGCCATGTATGTGGGGTGGGCCTACGATATGACAGGGCATTTAATAAAGAGTTGTGCGTTATGTGACTGTGTGAAGATTGATTACATGAACGTGTGGCATATTAAATTCGACTGGGAATAAAGGGCCATATGTGGTGGAACAGCTTGGGGTGAGGGTGGGATCCATGAAAGTCCCAATATATCGGTCCGTCTGCAGATGAGGAGTTTCGTTATAAGAAGTCCGAACAGTATCTTAAATTCGCACATCGCCTTAAAGGGTAATCGCTGCCCAATCCCACTGCTTATTCGGGTGAACCCAATGCCCACAGCTATTAGATCGGACGTGGGCTAGCCCAGTGGATCTGTGAGTCAACCAGGTTATCCGCGGCTGGCACCATCCCACAGTATTTGACCACATGCGGCAAAGGTATCGGGCGTTTGGAGTTGCGCTCTGCCCGTCGGATTGTGTGGGTTTGTATGAGTACGGATTCTTGTAGACGCAATGGTCCGTGGCGAGAGCGGGGTTTTCGAGAGGCTACCGCCGTCTACATGACCACATGAGTACGCGCACCAGAGCCATGCGCCAAAGGGCGGTTAGAACTACATTAGTCGTGAAAAGGTTTGGCCGATTATAGGGTTTGTTAATGTACACAGCTCGCGACACGAATAAATGAAGGAGCGTCCACACCAAGGTGATACTTGTATTTCACATTTATCTGTTATTCGCATAGAGACGTAACTCATTAAGAGTGTGTTGTGTCTAGTATATAGGTTGGTAAGGACGATGATGGATATGTCGGCACATGATTGGAGTGTTGAGTTCGGGTCGTATATTTGGGTAGTGAGCAGCTATAGAGCATCTTAGCGTATTGAGTGATTGTGATGCGATGTGGTCCGAAAGGTTCATGGTGACGTAGTTTGACGTGTAGGGGGTTGGTGGACATAGTGTGTCATGTCGGGACAGCGGTGGGTGTAGGATATGTCTGTGTGTTATACCGGAGGACTGCAGGGATTTGCGAGCTAGGCTGGCACGTGGTACGCTTGATTAATAAAAAGCTGTAAAGAGAATAAATGGACCTCAAAGTCAAAGGTGTCCAACGACAGAGTCTACGAGGTAGTTCGCACCTAGAATCTTGGGCAAAGTCTAGAGGTTGATGCTCCTAAGTTCTAGGGTGGTGTAGAAGGAGGTCTGCAGGTATGCTGATGGAGGGTGGGTTGCTGCTGAAGGTGCTGCGTCTGAAAGCGCTACTGGGGTGCCTGGTCCCGCCAAGAAGCGAATCAACAGTGGGACGGTGGTGTTGTAGGAAAAGCTTCCCAGGACTGCACTGGCTCAGCCGCTCGGTATGTGTGAAGGCCCTCCTCCATGCCATGGGGTGTCAGCCCCTAGTACCGTATTGTTGAGGACCGGTCGAGAGTTGCAGTAGTGGATACCGAAGATGTACTGAGGCTGGCTTGGCTTGGCGTGTGGGGTAGGAGGAAGGAGCAGTGTAGTGGGGTGTCCCTGGTCCTGGCAGCTGGGTGAGACTGGCATGGGTGGCATGGGTGGCATGGATTGGCATCGGTGGCGTTCAAGTGGCAAGCAGTGGCGTGGTGCGCAGCTGGAAACCGGGGCTGGCAAGGTGAACGTCCGTGAATCCTGGTGCTGAACTGGGAGGGCTGCTGCTGTGCTGCTGCGACCTCACTGTAGCCATAGCGCCTGGAGGTGGCAGGGCCTGACTGTGGAAAAGCCTTGGAATGGGAGGGAACAGTCACCATTGGGTGGAGGATGGAGGTAGCAGACCTGGACTGGGTGGGAAGCAGGTTTCCTCTGGATCGTGGAGGGTATGTGAAGCGAGCTCGGTGATCCTGTCCTTGCAACCACTCTGGTGACTGGGGTTCCACCATGTCCCCATGAGGGTTCTGGTTGGACATAGGTGAGGGAAGGGCTTGCGACTTTTGGAGGATGAGGGAGTCGTGTGGGTACCAGACTGGAATGAGAGGATATCTTTGCCTGCTCCCTGAATGGTGTCTCTTATCTCCAGCAGACTAGTGTCGGCTCTGTCCCCTCCTGTGTACTGGCTCTCTGCCCCTTTTTGGTGGGACGGTGAGCTGGGGGTGGATTTGCGGGTTTTGGACTGTGGTGGTAATGTGGCCGTCTCCCTTTCTCCCACTGCGCCAAGGGGTGTCCTCGACGGCCACTCCCGCCATGGTTAGAAAGCAGACTGTCGGCAAGGTTCCCTCCGTCAAATGGCAACGCTTCCACTTAGACACCTGAGCCCTGGAGAACAGGGAGCTGACTTCTGCCAGAAGATGACTGGGCTCTGCAGCAGCGGCTGCCTGAGATGAGAGGGTTGTGAGAGGGCTGCTCCCTCGTGGCAGATCCTCAACCCTCCAGGAAGCTTGCAACTTGCCATTGACGTAGGTTTCCCATCTGTTCCGTCAGCCTTAACCGTGGCCTGGCAACGTTTCTTGAGGTGCAGCTTCCGTAACCAGGTGTGCATGTGCCTTCCCACCAAGCGAGGAAGTCACCTCTCCGAAGTTTTAGCCATATTCTCTCCCCGCCTTCATCATCTCCAACAGCATGCTTCCACATGGTGTCCCTGTAACAGCCGGTGTCCCTTCTCGCCACCAGATAGTCACTATCTCTCTCAGCACTCCAAGCACCATCATCCTCATGTCCTCCATCCAAATGGAGTATTGCCTCCTCCTCCTGTTTCGCATACCGCCCTCTTCTCCCTTTGGCAGGACCACCAGATGGCCCTCATACCAGAGGGGTATTCAAGGTAGTAGGGGCTGCATCCTCCACACTCAGCAGCAGCAGGGATCCAGCAAGCAGACCAGCACCATCGAGACCAGGGACATCAGAGCATATACATCCAGCAGCTGCCGCAAGTCAACGAGCACGCAGAAGATCACGCGCAAGCAAGCGACCAGCCAGCAATGCAGCAGGCAAGGAGCAGCTTAGCAGTACGCAGGACTGCACGACTAGTAAGACTCAGAGCTATGCCGAGCAGGATCAACAGGAGCACCGGAGTGCGGACAGCTAACGGAGCACGAGCGGAGCAGGTATTCAGCGTAGTACCAGCGCAGCACGAAGCAGCCAACAGTGAACCATAACGCAGCTTCAGCAGAGTAAGCACGTACAGAGAAGCACGCCCACACGCATAACCATTAGAGAAGGCAGCAAAGCCGGCTCCTGACATACGAGTCACTCCTCCAGAGCAGAAGCAGCTAGGTAGCCGCCCAAGCCGCCAGAAAGACGCGAGTCCCGTGCTGCAGAAACCCAGCAGAGCAGAGTGAGGGCCATGGGGTGGGAGGGTGGCCCTGTCCTCTCCTTTTGCCAGGGCCTGACAGCAGATTGGCGTGAAGGTATTCTCTTCTTCCCATGGTTGTGGAGGATGCCTCGAGCTGGCAGCGCCAGGCTGGACAGGCAGGCAAGGCAGACTTGGCTGGCAGCAAGCTGGCAGGCAAGGCAGGCAGGCAGTCGACTGTGTCCTGGAAGCAAGGTCCTTTTCCTCTGAATGTTGACCTCCTTGGGGACTGGCCCCTCCCTTTTATATCGCGGGCTTGGCGCAATGCCATATCTTCCGCATGCCGCAGTGGAAACGCCTAGCATCTGCTCTGGCATCACGCTGCATCCGCTCGGCGTCCCGCTCTGCCATCGCCGCCTTTCGTTCCGGAGTCCGCTTTGTGCTTGCACTCCCCCAGAGCGTTGCGGATGTGAGCCATCGCCGCTCTCATCCGCCTTCCATCTGCTAGGCTTCCGTGAGCATACACGCTTCCAATCTGCCACTGCAGTCCTCCACGTCCGTTCCTTTCCTGTTGTCCGCTCTGGTTAATTGCAAATTTTTGCCACTTTTGAGAGGCGATAACAACGGATGGAAGGGAACATTTTTCTCGTCTGCTGTGTCCTTTTTACAAACGTTTTGCATCCGTCGGCCAGTGTGACAGGGCCTTTAGACTTGGCACACTGAACAGAGATTCTGAAAATCTATCTATGTATTGTAACTGCAGGGAATGTAATAAAAATTACTGCTGTTTAGTGGCTATGTCAGTCCTTTGGAACAGCTTATTTGTGCCCATTTCTTTGGCTCTTGTCCTGGTTGTTGTTTTTTTCAAAAAAACCTACTCAAAACAGAATTCTTTCAGACTGCTGGCTGAGGAAGCCAGGAATATACATCAGAAAAATCTCACCTTATTTAGTAGTAGGCAACTCAGTTTCTCAAGAACTTCAAGTTCCATCAGTCCAAACAGTGTGCATCTTGACAAAATAAATAAATAAATGGTGAGACTAAAGTCCAAAGATTTCTGAGGTTATCTAATTGTTTACCATTGTTATTGTAAGTTCCAAATTTAGAAGTTCACAAGCCTCCTTCTCTGCATTAAGCCAACTGCTAGATTTTTGTTAGAAAAGGATAAACAGAGACAGTATGCATTTAGGGAGATGACCTTTTATGACATTCAGTAAAAAATGATACTAAGAACACCTTGTAGCATTCTTCTTTTTTAAAAACAAAACAAATACGTTTTAAAAGTAATTCTTACATTGCCAAAATGTTTAAGGTTCACTTAATTTTTTTAGCCACCTGGTTCAACACAGTATCCTGGTGCAAGGGATCAAGAATATTGCATGTTCTGTATTGTGCATCATGCCATGCTGAAAATGCAGATGGTTTTCAAGCTGGAGGCTACACTTGGTTTCTATGTGATATGCAAAACTTGCACACAAGAAAACATGTGGGAGCCAGAACAAAAAATAGATGGAGTTATAAGAAAGTTCAGAGGTGTAATCTTGAGAATATTAACAACTGCATCAATTGACCTACTTGTGTAAATACAACATCCCTTTTTCACAAATGGACACTGAGGAAAAGTTACTGTGCAATGCCAAGAAGTAATAAGATCAGTGGTGGGATTCAGTTGGTTCGCACCAGTTCAAATAAGCAGGTTGTTAAATTATCACCAGCACCCCACAACTATCAAAGTGGATCCTGGATGCTGCAATGGAGAAACAGGCAACGGAGCAGCCAGCATGAAGGAAGGAAAAGGCCACCTTCCCTCTTTCTTGTCCCTTCTCCTCCTCCCCCCTTCTGGCAGCCACTTCATTGCCCATTTCTCCATTGCAGCACAGCTCCCAGGATCCATTTTGAAAGCAGGGGGCTAATTTAACAACCAGTCCATCCAAGATCAGGTTGGCTATCATGGGAGGTTTATCATGGGAGGACACAGTTGGGCCATGCTTCCCACGACAGCTAACCTGACTCTGGGTGAACCAGTTATTAAATTACTTGAATCCCACTACTGGATAAGATGTATCTATGAAGATCACATGCCTCATTGCTTCACAATTACAATGTTTCCTCAGCCAGTAACTATTGAGGATGCTCTCTGTATTTGTTTCTGGAAGAACTGATATAATTTTTTATTTGCTGTTTATTTGCTAGAAAAGCTACCACACTGTTTTCTGTCGCTTAAGTCAAAAGATATGGATGAGCAAGAAGTAAATGCTATCCATTTTGCTCTCTGAACAATAATTCTTCTATTGAAATACGGTTCAAATATTTTTGTCTTAAAAGTTCTCTCTTCGTGATGTGCAGAGAACATACATGCATCCAGAATTTTTACAATGCCATACTTAATGCAGAATGTGCTCAAAAGACACTCTTCCTATATTTATCTATGCTTGTGGTCATTACACAGCTGTTCTGGACAATTTTATATTCCTATCCTAAAATGGGTAATTTTATTTATCTACTGGGTTCACTCAGTGTCAGTAAAATTTGAACAATGATATGGTTGTAATCACCATCTTGATATTTTGAGTCCAGCCCCTCCCCAACATCCATTCACCATATTTCTAATGCTTTGCCCAGCAATCCAGAATCTATGTAGTTTCATAACTATATCTAGGTATTATATTTTCAGATAAACCATTTCTGAAAGAATAGGTAATATCCAAGGCATTTTGTGATAAAGGCAAGTCACATTTTCCAAGAAAGCTAAGAAAATGTCTACTGATTTAAAACATAATCTTTTCAGTCTCTTTTTATAAATACACATATTGATGTAAGCATTTTGGCTTCAGCTGACAACCGCAGAGGGGGAATTTTGTAGAAATCATTACAGATTAGAAGGAATATTCTACATAAGAAAATGGCTTTTATTCATTCACACAGCTGACAAAAATAGAGAACTAAATAAATTATCAGTGCATGTGGCTGGAATCATAGCTGCTTCCTTACAATGAATACAACAGTCATTTAAAACACCATCAAATGCAGTAAACAATCATCACATGCATGAATAATTTAGCTGAGCATTTTGGCATCATTTTATTTGTACACATAAACTGGTAGCAGTTTTTTCAAATAATATAGAAAACATAATCTGTACATTTAATGTGAATAATAAGTTTAAACTTCTCTCAGCCTTGTTCCTAACTTACTTCTCTGTCCTACGGGTATAAGCTTTTATATTAATTAATAATATAAAGCAGAAAATTAACAAATGTTACAGAAGTAAAAATTATATAAACACCCCAACTCACACTAGAAACTTTGGATGGCACCTTTAAAAAGGCTGAGGGCTGACCATGTTTCTGTGCAGCCTGATTCTGTCAAGATCTGTAAAGAAAGATGATACCATTCACATGGTTT
The DNA here is from genome assembly GCA_004320025.1 of Laticauda laticaudata. Classification (NCBI taxonomy): domain Eukaryota; kingdom Metazoa; phylum Chordata; class Lepidosauria; order Squamata; family Elapidae; genus Laticauda; species Laticauda laticaudata. The sequence goes on from BHFT01001808.1 coordinate 12,769, forward strand.
AATTTAAAATCAAGATATTGTCTGGCATATCACTGGCCATCTGAAGTGACTCCTACAATTCCACAGTAGACATTATCGTTAAAGCCCAGTCAAAAATATGATCCCTGTTTTTACCTTTTGCTTATCAGATTTCTGCCTCTTGTTCAGCAAAATTGTAGGCTTGTGAATCTTTATAATAACTACTCTTTATGTATACACAATACACACTGGAATTTGTATTCAAGACTAAAACTGTTGGTTTACACTAAACCGAAAAAAATCTCTGGATTGCTTTGGGAATCCAAGTCTTTTCTCCCAGAGAAACTGTCATCTCCTTTACTCCAGAAATCTGGAGATATGTAGTACTTATTTTCTGTTTTGACATTCCAAGTGACCTACCATTAAAGGAATAGATTGGGTAATCATCCCAAAGCACCTGCAATGCTATATCTTCAGAGAGTCCATATTCTTCAACCCATCTTTAGCAGTCCCTAATTTAGCTATTGGTATTGCATTCACAAATAAACATTTTTTTTCAAAATAACTTGGTGTTCTCAATGAATCCTAAAATCTTCCAAATTCCTCCTTCCTGTACAAATTTTAATAAATATTTAAAGACAATTGGTTTCCATACCACTTTTGCATTCTTAGCCTTTGGGATCCATTGTCTATTTTTCTATTTGTGAAATGTATACTTGCTCTAATTGTTTTAAGAGTGTGGAGGTGGGGTGAGGTGTGTCAAATTGAAACAAACAATGGTTTGAAAATAGCATGGAATTAAAAATTCTGGAAAAATATATGTTGTGTATAAAAATATAATGGGCTAAAGGAGGCAATAAAAATACACGGATGATTATTCTTGCTCAAGCAACAAACTTATTGAGCTTTCATTTGGAATTCAATTTTAAGATAGTAGAAAAGGGAATTGTCCGAATCTTCCTTACAGAAAGGAAACCAGAATTTTATAAATCTCGAATGCAGAACTTACAATATGCACTATGATATTGTGGTAAGAAATGGTTGCAGAGTGGTTAATTGAAACCAAAATAACAAATATGATTTTGAGTACAGCATTATTATTTTTTCTACTTTCTATTAGCAAACCATTGCATACTTACTTAGATTTTTTTTTATAGTTCTGCTCATTTTAATTCCAGGATCTGAATAATTATTTAAAAAATCTCAGACAATTTTTCAGAATCATTTCTATAATTTAAATAAAACAGTTGTTCCATTAACATCCATTGACCATTGTATCCCAGTTCTCAGTAGAGTCCAGTTATATTAATTCGTCACCACTCAATTCCAAAACAGTTATTTGTATAAAAATGTCTTTCCATCATTGAACCATGTGATGTATCAAAGTTGTGTTTCTTCTCTGTTGTCTTGCCCAATGGCATTGCAGAAGCTGTTTTTCTGGCTAGATGCACTTTTGGGAACATATGACAATGGATCTGGGCGGATCAAGTATCTAAACACAACAAAGAAAGACCATTCTCATTCATCAAGTTTAACAAGAAAAAAAATCCAGATGAACAGAACATTCCACTCTAAATTCTGCAAATGTACTTTAAAAATGTTAGAATACTTTTCCCTTTGAACTAACTAAAATATTTCTGTAACTGGTGATTACAAGCAACATGTTTAAAAAAATAAAATAAAATAAAAAAACATATATATATATAAATAAAACAAAGGAAGATAATCAAGCAGTGAGATCCAACAATTCACTTTACTAGCTTTCTCCAGACATAAAGATCCTATTAAACAATGCCTTGCCTGGCATTAAAAGCTTGTGAAGTGTTTTGTTGTTGTTGTTTGTTGTTGCTGTTGTTTTTGAGCTAAGCAACTGTACATTACCTTCTGATTCATTACTACTTCTTTCATTGGCTCCAATTCAGATTTTACTTTACCAATTTTCCAAAGGCAGTTAAATTATAGAATAGCACATCCTTAGCTGGATGTGTAAATTTAAAAAAATAAAATAAAACAGGAATAAAAAATAGTGTGCAATGAGAGTGCTGTGATTGCCAGAATCACCAAGATCATCCAAACAAGTAGAAATGGCAAAAAAAAGTGAAGAGCAGACTGTAAACATTTTTATTATTTGGAAAATTTATTTTCAAAGTTAAAAGGTCACTTTAAAAACAAAATTATTATATGAAAGTACAAATCAGAAGTCTGGCACATACTATATACTTACACAACATCATTCAACTCAAGTCGGGTGTCTGGAGAAGGATTGATCAAAATGTATGAAAGAGTGTTTTGGTGATCATTCATTTCATCTACAAGGGGGAAGAGAGAATATAAAGGCTGTTTTGAATGACTGATCATAACATTTACTCAGATGAAAAGGTCATGTCTCAATCAAGGTTGATCAAATCAAAAGCAATGTTATATTTTTGCATTTTTTAAAAAAACAAGAAAAGGCAGAAAAACTGAAGACCATGGTTATATTATATGCTGTGGTCAGAAAAAGTTAAAAAAAAGGTAGACAAAAATAGAGAGAAATGGTCACTTTTATTATAATTATATTTAATGAATTAGGTACAATACTTTTATACCTGGTTATTCCATTAAGTTTATATTGAGAAGAATATATTTGAACAAAGGTCCAGCAAATTCCTAGTATGTTCTTTGCACTCAATTCATTTTAAAAATGTTGAATCTGTTTCCAGAATCTAATGCTACTGCTGACTCCATTGTTCTTCAAAGTTTGAAAATTTATGGCCTTCTTAAATAGTCCATGGAGACTAATCTGCAAGTCCTTGAAATTTGGTGAAGTTGAGCCCCAGGGTATGAAAGATGGAAAATTGCCAGATTGTCTTATAGAACAGTTCAGAAGTAGTGGTTGTTTTGGAAGCAGCTGAGCAATATCACTTCTGCTTGGGAGAATACAAGTAGCTTTTGCAATGTAAACTTTGGATTGAATTCATTCCTATGTATTTATTTATAAATTGAATCATATAAAAGTGAGCTGCCTTCTACATGATTCAAGGCGGCTTACAATAAAACAAATAAAAACAACAGCTGGGCATAATTTAAACTATCATCCATACAACCAAGAGACAGGATCAAATCCGTGCCCAGGTCTCAGGTTCAGGCACAAAACCATGTTTTTAAGGTCTTGAAAAAAGTCCAAGTGAGAATTTTTTTCTTGGCATGTGCCCATTGGAGCATCACTTTCAAGGGGAATAATGCTCCAAAGCGCACATGCCAAGACAGAAAAGGCTCTCCTTCTATCACCTTCCAACTAACACTCTGTTACTGAGCATATTTTCTACAAATATTGGAACTGTTTGCCTGGCCTGCTGGAGCAGTCTCTGATGATAATTTTGTTACTGAACTTTGTTATGAGTGATGTGTTGAAATTTTGACCTGGGTTGTTTGGTTGACATCTTTTGCTTCTCTGTATTAAACCCTGGAGAACACTGAGCAAGCTTTAGTACTGTACACTGTTACTCCGAGGGAAAAAAAGGGGAGGAATTTATCTGTTTGGTTTGTTTTTTTACAAAAAGAGAGAAAGATTTAATGTCTTTTCTCAAAAGCTACAATTGTTTTCATTTGCCTGTAAATAATTTATTGAAGAAATTTCAGGTGATATTTTCTTAATGGAAATTTATTACCACTTAAATATCACTCTAAAGCATTACTATTTAATAAAATAATATTACTGTAGCATGAGGACAGCCAGTTTGGTGTCGTGATTAAGACACCAGTCTAGAAACTGGGAGACCAGCCTTAGACACAAAATCAGCTGGGTGACTTTAGTTTGGTTATTCTCCCTCAGCCCGTGGGCTGGATCCAGCCTGTGGGATGCTTAAATCTGCCCATGGGGCCAGCCTGGAATAGAGCAAAGAACCAGCCTGTGGTGCCTCTGGCAGCCAAAAATAGGGTATAGGGAGCCTCATACAGCTCCCCCACATTCCATTTTGGCCAGCAGGGTGCTGAAGGAGGCATCCATCCCGTCTCCTCCCGCCTGGCCAGAAGAGAACTACAATGCTGATCAGGCCCTTGAAGAAATCCAGTTTGACACCCCTGCTGAAGATGAAAATTAATAGGAAGTTTATTTATACATGTCGAAAAACATACGTTCTAATTCTACAAGAGGTGGATATATAAATGTAGAAAAAATTGTCAATTTGTACATTTGATTTTACTTGAAACAGTTATCTGTAAGAGAAGGTGACTTTCACCCATGATTGCTAAATTTTCTCAGGAACTTTTGAGAGAGTATTTACCATTCTACTCGTGATCCAATGAACTTCCCTAACATTTATCTATCTCCCCTTTATGTACAATGGTGTGGGTATATATCACAGTAACCTACCATATCCTGCTGTTGAGAGTCCCAGATGTTTCATTCTGTTTTTCACCAGTTCGGCTAGTTCTTGTCTTTCTGACCTTCTGTAAAGATTCATTCTCTGCTGACTTATTTTCTCTGCTGTTTTTGCTGAATGCTTTGGTACTTTTCTGCTTAGCCGCCGAGCCCACTGCATGCTTTTTCGTCTTAATAAAGGATGATCTGACTGATCACTTGATGTTGAGTTACGGTGGTTGCTACGGTAGTTACATTGTTCTTTACTATCCTTGGTGTCTTCCCACTCTTCCACACTGATAGAGATTTGAGACTTTAAAGAGAAAACCATGAAAGAAATTAAATCCTTTGGGGAATGCTTTTCCACCATATAAGTAATCTTTTCTTAAACTCATAAGTTTCTTATGCTATTTCCCATTCTTCATTTTCTTGATTCCAATCTTACTAGCCTTGCCCAGAGGTTTTAAATCTTTTCTTCACCATGGACCCTCCTTTAAATAACTTTTGTAGCCATGGACCATGGTCGCGGACCTCCAAGACTAATCTCAAGTTTAAATCATAACATTTCTTCAAATCTTCATGGACCCCCTGTGATGACATTGTGGGCCCCCAAGACTCCATGGACCATGGGTTGACAACCACTGGCCTAGCCAATATCCACCCCTATGAAATCACAATATGAATTATGTAAAGGAAATGATGTGTTTATGCTTTTGATACTTGCTTAATCAATATTAAATAATTATATATAAAAGCCAAGTATGTTTACAAGTACATTTATATAAATTTGTACCTTCATTCATATTTTTGTATACACTAATGCTGTGCCTAAATTATGTCCACACATGGACACAAACACAGACACACAGAGCCAAAAACTGAAGATTCATGATTTCTTCATGTATTTTTCCATTCCACTATTATGTCCACTCCATCTCCCCATTCCTTGATATGAAGTACAGTATATGTAAAGCTATGTATTCAAGGAAGTTAAATCATATTCCTGCTTTTAACAAGGTCAATATCTATGTGCAGAAGCAGTGGAGTAGCTCAAAAACCTCACACATATCTGCTTAAGCCCCTGTCCCACTGCACCAACGGATGCAAAGAGGATGTAAAACGTTAAAAAACGTTGGAAAACGCTATGCATCCATTGTGTACTCATTGCATACGTGTTTCATATGCTCTATCCTTTGACCATCCGTCCACTGAGATTTCATCCACTCAAGAAGTTTTGAGCTGCACAAAACTTTGTGAACGGATGAACTTTCCACTGTGTACGATGTAAATCCGTGACATACGAGCAACAAACGTTCTATGTCCGTTTATCATCCGTTAAACGTTCGCTGTATCCTCTCTGCATCCTCTGGGCATCCCCTCAACTCACATCCACTGCAGCTGAAAACGGAAANGCTGTGTCCTTCTTGCATACGTTTTGAATCCATCGGCCAGTGGGACCTAGACTTTACCTTCTTAGTTATGTTGAACACGTAATCCTGAGAACTCTTAAATATGGAAGTGATACATGTTTAGACAAGTATATAATATTTCATCCTGTATTATGACTGTGACCTATACTCTATACTACTGACTGACTGAAACTATTTGGAAGAGATTATTGGCAGAGATTAGAAGCAATACAGCCTTTTTCTGTATGACAGTTTAAAGATTTTATTGCAAGATCTTAAGGCCCTGTCACACTGCCCAACGGATACAAAACGGACACAACGGACGAGAAAAATGTCCCATCCATTGTTATCCGCTCTCAGAAGGGGCAAAAATTTGCATAACCGGAGCGGATAACACGGACGCGGGGAGGACGCAGGGCGGATTGAAAGCGGGATCGGAACAGAAGCCCAGCGGATGGAAGCGGCAATGGGAGTGGATGGCACATCCGCTAGGCTTCCGGGGGACCTCAGCAAAGCGGATGTGGAACGGATACAGTGGATGCCAGAGCGGATGCAGAGCGGATGAACGGATGCAAAGCGGATGCACAGCGGAAGCCTACCGGATGCCGAGCGTTAATTGCGCATGCAGGAGGATGCATTGCGTCAGCCCCGTGGATATAACGAAGCAGCTCGGAAGCAGGTCGCCATTCAGAGGAAAGACCTGCTTCCAGAACACATCGACTGCCTTGCCTTGTCCTGCCTGCATGTCTGCCTGCAAGCCTTGCTGCCAGCCTCCCTTGCCAGCCTTGCTGTCTGCCTGCCTGCCAGCCTTGCTGCCAGCCTCCCTGCCAGCCTTGCTGTCTGCCTGCCTGCAGCCTTGCTGCCAGCCAGTCTGCCTGCCAGCTTTGTGCGCCTGCCCGCCAGCCTTGATTCATGCCTGCCTGCCAGCCTTGGTGCCTGCCTGCCTGCCAAGCCTTCCTGCAAGCCTTGGTGCCTCCTCCCTGCCAGCCTTCCTGCACTGCCTGCCTGCCAGCCTGGTGCGCTGCCTGCCTGCCTGCCAGCCTTCCTGCCAGCCTGGTGCCTGCGTCCTGCCAGCCTTCCTGCCATGCCTCCCTACTAGCCTTCTGCCCAGCCTTGGTCCTGCCAGCTCCTGCCAGCCAGCAACCCCAAACCATGCTGAGCCTCAGCCATCTGGCTGCCAGCTCTTGCAAGAGGGACAGGGTACCATCCCGCCCCTGGCCCTCACTCTGGTTCTGCTGGGCTTCTGCAGCACGAGCTCGCTCTTCTGGGGCTGGGGCTTCTGCTGCTTCTGCTTTTGGAGGAGCTGATGAAAAAGCACTCCAGCACCAGCCACCTCCACAGCACCTGGACCCTTCACCCCTGAGACTGAGCGACCAAGAGGAGTGCCAGAGACTCATTTTTGTTTTATAGCTTCTTGTTAATAAAGTCTATTTTTGATTCATACACTTGCTTCATTTCTTTTTTTTAATAAAGTCTTGCTGGAAACTTTTAGAAATGGTTTAAGCCTTTGCATGCTTGTGGGATGGGTTAAGATAGCAGTGGGATGGGCAGGATACCTTTGGATGGGTAATAGCTGTGGGATAGATAAACCTCCAGTGCAAGCATAGTGGGACTGTATGGTCCACCCTCCCAAGGCCACACCTTTGGCCCTTTATTATCAATAACAATGTAAGCATTGATCCACACATTTGAACATAAACACAACTCTTTATAAATGCCCTGTTCATTGTAGGCCCACCCAACATACATGGCACAATCTCATCAGTGTGATGAGACAGGCTGAAGGAAGCATCCATTAAGCATCTATCATCCTGTCTTGCCACTCCACTGCTCCAGCTGGGGAGTTGCACCAGTGTTTCAGGAGGTTGCGCTGTCTTCCCTTCACGTGAGACCCTGGTTGGGCCTTGCACATCCTCAGTGTCTACCAGGTTTCGCCCTTGCCTCCATTCCCCAGGCTCCATGTCCCCATTGTCTTGTTGACAGTCCACAAGCCTGTTTCTGCAAGACTGGGTAGCGGGGCGCATGAGATTGTGCAGGATGCAGCAAGCTTTCCATGATCCTCCTCACGGTCTCTGGGCGATGCTGCTATGTTGGTGAGAAGTACCCTGGAACCTGTTGGCCAGGATGCCAAAGACGTTCTCCACCACCCGCCTTGCCCTGGACAGCCTGTATAGTTGAAGATCCCTCTCTTCACGGGTGAGGAGTCTGGAAGTATAGGGCTTCATGAGTAGGTTGTGAGGGAGAAGGCGTCATCCCCCACGATGAAATAGGGGCACATCTTGTGTGTCGTTGGCAGGGTCTGGATCTGGGAAGCCCACGATGAGGTTGCGTTCCAGCTCCTCTTGAGGTAACTGGCGTTGTATACCTGGGCATCTGAAGATGACCGTTGCCTGAAAGCATTCGATGTACATGAACTTGTAGTACAGCATCGACCATGGCGAAGAGGATGATATGCTGAAGAAGCCCTGTAGTTGTGATAGGTGGACCCTGAGTTGGCTGGAGCTTTGCAGGCCACGTGCTGCCATCTATGGCTCCAACGGTGTGGGGGAAGTTCCACTTCTGATACCACTGCTCTGCAACTTTCTTCCATCCTTCTTTCAGTGGAGGGGCACTGGAGGAGCTCCTCCTTGTATTCTTCGATGATGGCCTTGCACCACTTGTTTGACCACAATGCTGATGGTGTTGTGTGGCACCCTCCAGCCGTACTGCATGCCTCCTGTTGGTGGTCCCTGAGGCCAGGTGGTGCAGAGGGAGTGCCACCTTGAGCCCAGGTTCCAGGCTGGGCCGAAGTAGGTGTTTGCCTTGGTCAACCTGGGTGTCAGGCGCTGCACAACTTCGTCAAACATGGCTGGAGGCATCCTCATGAAGTTCTTGGAACGCCCGAGTTGTCTTCGTCCTGAGCTCCACCATCAGCTGTTTGTACAGTCCATCCTCTGCTCTTCTGGCGAACCATCCTTCGTACCCAGACGCTTCTTGGGCGCCCTTTTTTCTTCCCGTAGTAGAGTTTACAAGCCTGTAGATGGCTTCGCCACTGTTGCAGAAGGATGGTGGCTGCAAAAGGACTGTGTTACGCAGTCGGAACTACATTTGTGAACATGACGTAGGTGTTCCTCTTTTTGGCGCCAACCATCTCTTCTTGCAACAGTGCGAAGCCATTTCTACAGGCTCCTGTAAACTCTACTACGGGAAAGAATAAAGGGGGCGGCCACATGGAATAGAGAAGTGAGGAAGAGTCAGGTAACTCGCGAAAGAGTCTGCATGTGGTCTTGGTTCAGCTACGGGGCTGATGGGTACTGAAATAAGGTGAGATCCAATGATGATATTTGCTCCCCCATTTTTATAGGCAACGTTATAGGTGTCCTCTGTGCATTCCTCTAGGCATCGCTCTAGGCATCTCTAGACATCCTTAATATCCGAGATAGGTCCCCTCTGCGGACATTTTTTCCGTTTTACATGCTTTGTTTCCGTGCTGCATCCACTAGGCATCCATTCTGCATCCGTTCTGCGTTTGTTCCACTTCCTCCCTGCGTCCGAGCGGATGCGAGTTGCGTGGATGCGCAGCGGATGCCTAGCTGATATAGCGGATGCGTAGCGGATGCAGAACGGACGAATTGGATATATTTTCCGCGCAAAAGTTTTGAGCAGCTCCATACTTTTGGAGCGGATGAAACGTCAATAAACAGATGCTGGATGGATAGAGAGGAAGGAAAACGGAGGCAGTGAGTACATCGCGTTAACCAACGGATGGCAAACTTTTTTGCCGTTTTACATTCTCTTTGCATCCGTTGGTGCAGTGTGACAGGGGCTTAATCTGGGTTAGTCACCTTGACCAGAGATGTACTTTTCTGAGCTTTCGGACTTGTGCTGGAGCTCATCTCCAGGGAACTGTAGAACCCTGAAGATGAGCTCCAGCATGGGTTCAAAAGTTCAGACCCCAGATTGGATCTTGCAACATTATCCTAGGACACATATATTTGCTTTGATTTGCTACAGATTTTACTTTTTAGGCCAACACAAGGAACATAGTAACACATGACAGATACTTACTTGTGAAGCAATTTCTCGAGACTGACAAAAAATGGAAATCAGAAGGAGGAAAGAAAACAAAACACCATTCAAACAACAGTTTCCAAACAAAGAAAACACATAGACAATTTCATGATATTATGGTTGTACAAGGAAATATAGAGTTAAATCCTTGCATAGTATGTCATGACAAAATTTCAGGTTTGAGTATAGAATAAAACGCCTGATTAACCACATTTCTTAACTGTCTTTCTTCTGTTTTCTACCAGCCATAATATGATTCTAAATCTTGGCCATTTTAATAAGTGTGAACTTCAACTCTCAGAATTCTCCAGCTAGCCATGAAATTCTGGGAATTGAAATCCAAATACCTTAAAGTGGCCAAGGTTGAGAAACACTGTTCCAAATAAAAACAAAAGTATACATATGATATGGAAAATGGTAAAAGATCAAATTTGTATTGGAATCTATTTTAAACATGACCAAGAATATAATAAATTTAATAGGGCTTTTTACTCATAAACGTTTGTACCAATTTTAATATCAAAGAATTTGTGCAAGTTTGTTTTACATTAAATCTTAACAAAGAGGGAAGTGAATTCATTAAAACAATGAGGCCTTCATATTATAGACTAAGGTTCTTGCCTCAGTAAATAATATTTGAATGGACAATTAAAAATACAATAACTTCAAAATTTCCTTAAGCACTTGAGAAAACACATCCCTGAATTAATTTCTATAACAGCTGAACTGTATTCTAATACAAGAATAATTATTCCTGTAGTTAATATATAGATGAGATTATTCTGTTTTCACATTTCAGTGTTACAATCCATTCCAGTCATGCAATTTATGCATTTGCAAGTAATTTAAAATGGTAACTCAGGCAAATAATGCCAATTTCACACATAAATAACAGATTCAAATTAAATACTATGCTACATAGTTGAGATAATAAAATTCTTCCCAGCTAGAATGTTTTAAATTGCAGATGGAGGTCCTTATGATTGAATGCTTCTTCATAATATAATAAATATATATTACATGGAAGAGATCTAACAGGCATCCCATGACATGCCAGACTGCATGTGATTAGATGGACAGATAATAGATTAGATAGATAGATAGATAGATAGATAGATAGATAGATAGATAGATAGATAGATAGATAGATAGATAGACAGACAGACAGACAGATTCCTGGTATTATGAATTAGGCCTGGACACAAGAAGGGAGCTATTGTCTACAGAAGTTCAGGGTATATTCTCTATTATCTCAAAGTACAAGACATAGAAGAATAAATTTACATAACAGCACAGTAGATTCCTATTGAATGTCGGGAAAAACCTCCTTATATTACAAGCAGTTCAATAATGGGACCAGTTATTCAGGGACTCCCATTCAATAATGGGACCAGTTATTCAGGGACTTCTCTTCAATGCATCAGTTTGAGGGGAGACTAGACAGCCATCTGCCTAGCATGCTTTAATCTGGATTCTTGCATTGGCAGGAAATGGGCTTGGTGGCTCCATTTATGCATCCTTCCAACTCTGGGATTCCTTTTCATTATAAAATTAAAACAAAAACAAGTTTAACAAAACCGAAATACTAAAAAGAAAAAGGAAAGAAAAAAAAAGAAAAGAAACTGCTGTGTTTCTAACCCTCATTAGGGTTAGAATTAGTATTCCTATTGAGTATTTGTACTCAGCATAGGAATATTAAGAAAAGATGGATAAGTATATTGGGGCAATGTTAACATCAGTACTCATGCCTCAACTACTCTAGTCCTCATCCAAATCGGTGGAACATTTACACAGGCATATATTAATGGATGCTTGTAACACAAGGACTAAATATGTATTTGAGCTACTGACAGTTTTTAAAAAATGATGGCATACACATTATGACAAATACATAAAGATTCATATATATCACCATTGTCAAATCTTGTGGACTACTAAGTCAGAATGAGAGCCAATTTGCTGTCATGTAAGGCTCTAGGCTACAAACTGGGAGATCATGAATTCTAGTCTTGCCTTATCAAAAGGCCAGCTGGGTGACCTTGCCAGTCATTCTTTGTCAGCCTTAGGAGGAGGCAAGGACAAAGAAGTAGGATTTGCACTTGACAATATATAATTCTGCTTTAATTCAGGAAAACTTGCCTTGCTATAAACTAATATTCATTTAATACTTAATACCAGTTCAAGCAATCATAGGGAAAATTACCAAATTCTGCAGATAAGTTGGACTACTTAACCAAAATATCTTCTATATCATAGTTTTAAAGCCATTACAGTTTGCATAATCATGGTATGCTCCATTTCTTTATGTACTGAAGTGAAATGGAACAGTTATGCATGAATTTTTAAGGCTAGTATCAGATCGAAAATTGTCCTCCAACCAAACTTACATAATTATGGATCTCCTCCACCCTCCTTGCTGTCTTGAATTTTCATTTCAATTTATATTTCTAACAATATAATTGTTGCTATATCTCAAGGTAGATGGCTATACAAACAAGTGCTTTATATTTGCTATGATTAAATTAAATAAGCATATTTTTATTTTATTTTTATAGTGGCATAATCCAATAACAACAACAAATCAGTCTCTTGCTCACCCCTTTCCCCTCCCCAATGATGATTAGTTATTTAATCATCAAAACCCTGGTATTTCTTCCCCTAAATATTGTTTCCAATGATCTGAGAAATGGCACAGGTTTTGGAAGGTAACTTTGAAAGCTTCAAAAAATTTGGGGTTGGAGTTATACAAAATGATGAAGGTTTTTGGTATAATTTTTTTCTCATTTGGAAATAAGATTTGAACAACATTTCATGGAAGTTTCAAAGGTGCTTTTTCAAGTGGCAAGTAGATTTTCTTGTTTTTCTTTGAAGACATTTTGCTTCTCATCCAGGAAGCTCTTCAGCTGATGTGAAAAGCAAAAAGCAAAATATCTTCAAAGAAAAAAAAATCTAGTTGTCTCTTGAAAAGGCAGCCTTGGGGCAACCATAACCTGTATGACTGAATATTTCTATAGACATTTCATAGAAGTGTGTCTGGATATAATGTATAGGTTTCTTCAGATGTGCTCTTTGAATTTTCATGGAAAGAGTTTTACTTGCACATGCCAGTTTATAGGGATAACTATGTTTATGAGGACAAAGGGGAACAAATCCAGCTTTGACCTCTTTCTCTATATACTCAAATATTCTTGTAGAAACTATGAATAGATTCATATGTGCCTGGTTTTTCAATAACTGAATGTGAGCCAAGTGATTCCCAATAGAGAGTAGCTTTCTTCTAGCAGAATTTACCAGAAGAGAAGAAAAGCCAGAGCAGAGAATCATGTAAACATATTCTTCTGGGAACAGAGGGCTTGAGCCTAAACCAATTTATATCTTGCACCTTAGCAGAACTGTTTGGAAACTATTAATGTAGAATAAGTATGTGATCCCCAAACACATACTGGATAGATGTCAGAGGCTAAAATCGATGCTGTGTGAAGCATATCCATGGCATAGCAACCAATATTTTAAGACATATGATGCCCCTTCATATTTTACATGTACCATAAACAGAAGCATTCTATAAGGGATAAATATTATCCCATAATGAAATATCAGTCAGTATGAGTGAAAAGTAAGTGAAATATTGCTAAATAAAATTACTCCCCACAAATCATTCCAAAAATTTCATGGGTCACATTCTTTACAAATGTCTGTATGAAAATGTCCAAACCTCAGATGTCACTAATTTCTGTGATTCGGTCCTATAGATTCCTATAGGAATATCTCCAGTTGAAGAACAAAGCTTCTGATAAAGTCTGGCATATGTTCTGATCCACAAATCATCTTCTGTGATTTTCATCTAAGCAATAAGAACAGAAACAGCACAGCTCAAATCACTGATTTATTTATTCATTCAAATGGGATCACCCAAAATATTACACTAAGCAACAAATCTTACAAAGCAAAGCAATATTTATTGTACTCTACAGTCCTTCAGTCCTTCCAGAGCATAATATATGATATCAATCCAGGTCCATGTTCCATAAGTGTGTAGTTATTACATCTGCCATATATCACAAGTACAGAAGGAGAAGTGCACTTGTGACTGAAAAAAAATCATCACAAACTTTGTACTTAGTATTATTATAGGTACTTTTAAAATTTAAATGAAACAACTGCATTACATTTTAACTTGTAGAATTGCCTATCTACTAGGGCCATCAAATCCTTCAGGGGGAAAAATGGTTTGATATGGCTGCTTTGAAAGTTGCTTCAGTCTGTCTCTGCAAATACAGTTTTTTTCTTTTGTTCACACATCTCTACCTTCCATCTATGTTACCTCAGCTCCTTTCCCTTTCATCACTTGTCTTCCCAATAACTAACGTATAAGTGCTTTGCAAGTAGTCCTTTTGAACACATTTTCTGTCACTAAAGCAATGGCAACCATCCCTTCATAGAGACAATATCCAACTACCCCCTGCAGAAGAAAAAGAGCAAAATGGGACGCAGAATTTAATCAAATGGTTTAAAAGCGTTAACTTACAGAACAGAGAAATCCAGATCCTGGTGTCGTATCTAGTCCCAGCAGAAGTCTAGTGATAGAGATCATGTAATCCTTAACGAATGACTAAAGATTTAAAATAATATAAGAAATGTTTAAAACATCAGCTCAGTAATTAATATCCACAGAAAGTAAATGTACCTATAAAATTACCATTTTTGTGGGTGGCGGATGTTCATTTGATCCAGAGAAACCTGGCTTTATGGCTGATACAATGATTGTCTTTTGAAAGCTATACATCTGCTATATACCCACTATTAAATGACTTCTTTCTCCAACCTTGGCAATTTTTTCAAGTTCTTTTCCAGATTTCTAATGAACGGTGAATGCACTGTACTAAATAGCATAAATAATAGCTTTAATTCATACAGTAAGGTCTAAACTGGCCCTCATGCACCTGACAACATAAGGATCTCAGTTAACTGAAACCTTAGAGAGATCCTTGCCCAGTGTGTGCATGGACAAAAATAAACTAATTAAATGACAGAAAGTTACCCTAACAACTTTGTATTTCTATTACAGAGACTCCACTGGCAGTATGGCTCAAAAGGAACAAGACAAAGCAAGAAAAGGAGGGGAAAAAACCCTCCAAACAGCTTTTATTCACTTAAAAGATGTTGACTCATTTACTCAATTATGTTTATATAATTGGAAAACAAGCCTGCTAGAAGCAATAGGTAATTTCTGGTATAGTAATACAAATTGCTTAAGAAGAACAAGGGATTGGAGACCTGATTGGCTTACAAGCATGTTATAAAATGTTTTCACAGTGTAAATGGATTTCCCCTGTTAGGATGGTAGAACTATTTTTAAGTCAGGAAATGCTATATCGTCATATGGTGAATGTCTTGGACCTAATTCAATCCTATATCCCAGACCTGTCTTTTTCTTGTACTTTCTAAAAATGATGACAAAAAACCATATGCATTAATGCAGTTTGATAAGATGCCCAGACTCATGATGATATTTATGTAGAATAATATGCCTTTCTATGCAGTAAAACTTGTACTCTAGTTTTCAATTCTACAGTTTTTTTTAAACTGATGAGCTCCTGTTTTTCAAAATCTTTCTTTTCAAACAAATAATCAGCAAAGACAAGAACATAGTTTAGTTGCTCAGAAAACACAAGAACACAGTTTAGTTGCTCAGAGATGAAACTCAGGTCAGGAAAAAAAATCAGCATCATTTTTATTGTTCATGGCAGCAAACATCTGAAGCCTAGATGTGCTATGATGGAATTGTTTGAAACCCCATAGCTCCCTAAGCACAAGTCGGCAGCAGCATATTCATTAACTCTGTGGTAAATACTGTGATGAAAAATGAATATCTTGAAATAGTCTGTATTGCATGCCCAGCTTTTGTTCCCTTGACCCTAATTTTTGAAAAATGGTCTCCCATTTAGTTCACATGCCAGAATGCGATAACTGTTTGGTTGCAGTTTTAATGGTATAGACATGTTGGGCTATATCTAGAGCAATCCTAAAAGTTAAAAATGATAAATATGTATGGATGTGGATGCACTAATATGTCTACACAGCACATTCAAATATGCAACATGGAAGTATTCTTCAGTGACTGACTATTAAGAATTACACTTCTAAAATAAGGAAATTAAGTATAAGATTTATAAGCTTTGAACGCTATGTGTGATGTCTCCCTTGGATTCTTCCTCAGAGGTCAGCTCAAGGGAGGACGAGCTCATTTCTGGCACATCAGAAATGGAGTTGATTAATGGCTCTGAATATCTAGTTGAAAGAGAATTGGAGGAAGCTTCAGCTGGGGAAAACTTACAGACCTCCAGCAAAGAGTAGGAGGAGCTGCTTTCTGCACTGATCTGAGAGAACGCAGGGCAGAGAAAAGACAGGAGCAATGGAGATCAGCCAAATTCCTTGGGAAGAAAGGGCCCCACCCATCTTATGGACTGCACTAGAAAGCTATTTATTAAAGCAGGTAGAGGGAGACATTGCTGGGAGCAATGTGTTGGCTTTGTAGGTGTTTGTTTGATCGCTGTGCTTCCTGCTTTGCTGTGTTTGGAATTGTGCTTTGGAGACTTTGGAGACTCTGTTTGCCAACAGAGCTCTCATGTTTAAATTTTGCCTGGTGGATTTAAGTTTGTTTGGTAGACTTATTTGTTTGAGCAACTTTCAATTGTTTTATGGACTATTGGCCCATTGCTTTGTGGACTAATTTTGGCCTGCTTGTGGCTGGACTTATTTGGGACAATTCTGAGTCTTGGTGAAGGGAATTGCTGGGGAACATTAATAAACTTACTAAACCATTGTTGTGTGTGTGCGTGTGAGTGAGTGGGGCAGCTCACTATGTGATAGAGTGGTTTTCAGGTGTTGGACCAAAAGCCTACCCTCAGGAAAGAAAATTATCTCTGTAACTTGAGATCAGGCCCTCTCTCAGTCCAACAGGAGAAAAATAGAAAGGAGGAATGCTGTGTATATTGTCTTGAGGTCCTGAGGAAAACAAGGAAAAACAGAGTTCTCTCTTTATGGCTTAACTTGGTAGATAGAGGGATTCTTAAGAACACAGGAACCCAAGTGATTCTTCAGAAAATCAAAACAATTTGGTTTTTTTTTTAAAATAATACATTTACCCTTCACTGTACCTGATACAGCAAGGTGTCCAGCATGCTGATACTGAAAACTCTGCCAGCAGCAAAGGGCAATCGAAACATGAATGCCAGGTTAGAACCTTTCTCTCGTTCTTTCTATTTCACATCAGAGTGAAATGTGTGGAAGGAATTGGGTGGGGGGGAGGTGGTTGGAGAGGAGGAGCAGAAAAAGACAAAAAGACAATGCCAACATGTTAATGCCTGAAATAAACTGCACTTGAGAGGGGTCCATGAGAAACATTACTACCACAGTAAACATTTCCTAACTCCTTGCTGTGAATTCATTAATTAATTACTCAAGGCAGTAATGGTGTATCTCAAGAGCATTTCTTTTATTTTCCAGGACCCAGCATTTTGAGAGTTATCTTCTGAAACAAGCAACAATGAAATAGGACACTTGTGTACACTTATATGAAGTCATGCCGCCAGTGAGATACAAAGCAAATTCCAACATGAATTAAATTATTGTGAGTTTCACCATAGAGGATATGCCACTTCCACTCTGCAAAGAGCTACCCAATACTTTGAATATCATGAGCAGTGGTTTTTCTACCTCCAATATTTGCCAATCCACAGAAAATTCCTTGCTGAATCGGCATCTTGGCATGGTTATCTATTTCTGTTCATGTGGGATATAAATGAGACCTACATGCTGTCATAAACAATCTCTATGATAGGAAAGGACATCTACACCTCTGCAAAATAGACTGGAAATGGCAGACAAGTTGGCTCTTAAATAAGCTTTCTCACCATTTGATAGTAATGGCTATAAAATTAATAATAGAAATGAAAGAATATTTCAATTTCCTAAAATATTACAGCTATTGGTTTAAAAGTTGTAGTTTACCTACCAAAGATTCTTTTGAGTATGAGCAAAGATTATATTCCCTGTATTAATTGTCTATTATTAGCACAACACAATGTTCTTTTAATGATCTTCAGGGGCCTGTTTTCTATATTTTCACACTTCAGTTAAATTGACACTTAATATGCAGTGTAAGAGATTTGTTTAAGAAACTTCCCTGAGGATCTTTCACTGAGCAATTTTAAATTTCAATCCATTTGCTCTCAAGGCCAATATTGTAGGATATGAAATATATTTTCCTGCAAAAATGGTGAGCAAGAAAATAAACTATAATTAAAAGAATATCATTCTTCATAGTTTAACAATATTGAAAATATCTTAATATTACCATGTACATTAATTTGCATTCCACTTTGTAACTTATACAGTAAGATATGTATTATTGGAACTATAATGCTCACTACCTGGACTGAGCCCAAAGTTAACATTATACTCGAAAATGGAAAGCAACTATGATAAATCAAGTGAAAACATGAAAAATAGGGCATTTGGTTAAAGGTATCACAATTCAACCATTTTATTAATTACAAACCAAACCTGAAATTTATCAGTCTTTTTGGTTGTGGTGTTAGTACTGTATTTCAAAGAGTATAAAGCAAATGTCCTCATTACAAAACAAAAATCTATTGTTTGCTGTTGGAATAAGGGATATACTGTAATTACATTTGCTATTTATCAGATTAGATCAGAGTATTATGGTCCATGATCAGGAAACAGGTCACAAAGAATATGACCCCAAAGCAAAATCAATTTATAACAGTTAATAAACTGAAACATTTATACAATCTTGAGTTAGCTATGGATATCATTATAAAACTGATGACATAACAGCATATGTGGCACAATATCAATTGTACCTGCAGGAAGAAAATACATGCAAAGAAATATATCAATGTTTTCCTTACAGTAAGGACAAAGACAGGGTATTAAAACAAGCTAAGATGAAAGCCTTGTGGCATTTTGAAATCTCTTCGTTCTATTAAAAAAAATTATCCAAGGAAAATGTTTTCTTTAGGTTTTATTTCTTTGGGTTCTTAGCATTATTTCTCTGTAAATCAATATCTATTATTTGCCATTTTGCTATATATTCAACTTTAGACAAATCCAAGGATTGCAAGATAACTTAAACAGACCATAGTTGTATTATTTTATCTCCAAGGTCTTCTTTCTATTTCAGCGAAAGTTATCTAGCAGGCTCATAAGGGCTAAACTTGTTAATTTAAGCCAATAAGTGAGCTTGCTTATCCAAATCTGTCCTTCTCTTGAAAAATTCTGTCTCCAAGCTATGAGCAGATTAGCAGAATCCAAAGAAAGCCTTCAAACATTTGAACTGAATTGTTTCTAAAGAGAAAAGTCCTTGTAGATGAAAGTGTGTATGTTATATAGCAGTTTGGGAACTCCCTTGTTTTGGAAGAGTCAANGAGAGAGAGAGAGAGAGAGAGAGAGAGAGAGAGAGAGAGAGAGAGAGAGAATTGCAGCTACACCTTCTCCAGGAATTTGAAGACTAGAAAATAGCATCCATCTATCTATGCAAGTTACCCTGCTCTAGCTTATAGCCATCAATTCGCTATCTATATTTTATTAAGCTTTTAGAAGTGTTGGAGCATTCACAACTTCTGGAGAGAAGTTGTCCCACTGTTTAATTGTTCTGTCAGGAAATTTCTTCTTAGTTCTAGGTTGGTTCTGTCCTTGATTAGTTTCCATCCATTGCTTCTTGTCCTAACCCTCAGGTGCTTTGGAGAATAGCTTGACTCCCTCTTCTTTGTGACAACTCCTGAGATATTGGAACATTGCAATCATGTCACCCTTGGTTCTTCTTTTCATTAAACCAGACATACCAAATTCCAGCAACTGTTCTTTGTATGTTTTAACCTCCAATCCCCTAATCACCTTTCATCTTTGTGGGAACAAAGTGGGAACCTGCTTGTTAATTACAGTTGAAGATTGAAGACCAGGGTCAGAGATGACTTGGATTAACAGATTAGACTACCATGCTTTGTATACATTTAAATCATATCAAACCAGAAGTAAAGTTTTCATACATTCAAAAAATATAAATTCTGAGTCAATGATTAGTTATAGCATGTGAGATTTTCATGCAAGTATCAAGATTTATGATTGCATATTCTAAATGAACATTTATTCTCTTTTTAGACAGTTAAAGAAACTTAAATCTTTTTCTCACTCACATTAAATAAAAACAAGTGTCATGTACATGTTGAAAGATTATATATTTGCATAAATCTATGTACCTTCCTACATTTTGGTTGTAATTCTTTTTTATCTTTTTCACTGCAGACATTAATCATATAACCTTTATAGAATATGATCAAACATGGAATTGAATTAATGAGTTGCAACTGAATGCCAATCAATGAACTCAACAGAAAATGCTGTTTAATGCATGCTTCATTTTTTCTAAACGTTAATTCAGTTTTAATTGCAAATATTAGGGCCATATTACACAGTATTTTCTTTTAAAGAAAATATTGGATTGCCCTCTATTCTTTTTTATTTGTGATTTTCAAAATAAAATATTTAATACTCCATAATTAATTTCATTTTATTTTATCTACATTACTCAAAGAGAAGGAAGACCTTACAAAGGTTAAAAAAAAGGAGGAAAAGGTGAGGCAAAACAGCTTTGATAAAATATGGAAATGGTTCTTTTTATTTTTATGTTTATGCCTATTTATTCTGCTTTGTTTTCTTTTAAGGTTTTCCTCTCTGACTGCTTGTGAAGTAATCAAAGATTAACTGCACTTGTCTGGAGCTGTTGTCATGTTTCTTCCATTTAAAGGTATACCA
The DNA here is from genome assembly GCA_004320025.1 of Laticauda laticaudata. Taxonomy (NCBI): domain Eukaryota; kingdom Metazoa; phylum Chordata; class Lepidosauria; order Squamata; family Elapidae; genus Laticauda; species Laticauda laticaudata. Next base: position 33,367 of record BHFT01001808.1, read on the forward strand.
GGGAGAAGTATGAAAATACATCTGAAAATATCCTAAAAATACTCAGCCTCTCACGATAATAAACCAATAGCACTTCTTTTGTTCTGAAATTGGGCTTCTGGAGTAGAAAAATCACTTATTTGCTGGACTACTTTTAACAAACTGGTAGAATTTGGAGAGACCAGAATTTCCCTTCTAAGAATTGGCTTCTTTCCCTCTGTCTATATGCATCTGATAAGAGAAAAAGATATGCATATCAAATTATAAAACCCTGAAATAGTCACACTCCTGAAATCATAGGAGTGAACCTTAATTGGATTTAGTTTTCATTTTAAAATTGTATCCCAGTAAATGCTAATTGCATTTTAGTTAACTTTACTAATTGCCTATCGTTTTTGAAGTTTATTTGTAAGCAGTAAAATGTGGGCTGGAATATCTTTAACTATTACCAAATTTACTATAACTTTTGTTGCAAACAATCACACCACTTCAACAACAATAATAATACTGTAGCCCCATAAATACTTGCCTTGCATTACTCATTGTCTCATTATTGACAATCTTGGTTATCATTTTATATATCTGACAAAAGGATCCTTCCTTCCTTCTTCCAACACTCTTCCGCACAAGTTTGGTACAAGACAGAAAAATGTTTGACAACAGGATTAGATTTCCTTTTCTTAATTCTCATCTCCAGTTTTAATATATTTTGCCCTTAATAGACCTGAAAATCAGACCAGCATTTAACACTAATCTCTTATGATTACACATTTCCTCCCAGCTGCTCACAATTTTGTGACAATTTAAGCTACAGTCTAGTCCCTGGTATGTGATATGAATAAAATGTTCTCCTCTTCCTGTTGTCATACATAATGATAATGCCATGGATATGACAAGATGGTGGTATACATCATCCAAATCTCCAGTAAAGGGGATGGAGTGTCTATTTGCTACTAGATTAAGAAAAATAACCTCCCATTCCTTAAAAGTACTTAATCCTCAAAATACATGCTTAAACAATGAAGAAATGTTTTTTTTTAATGCTTCATTAGTTTTCACTCTGTGGATTCTATCTCCAAAAAGTAGTGGATTAAGAATATTAAATGAAGGTTTGGCAGAAAAGTGTGTTTCTATCAGATCATACAAAATAATATATGACATTAATTTGTTTGAGCTGCTGCTGCTGTCAAGCCCATACCAACTGCTCATAACCAAGAATGCAAAGAGGTCATTAGTCAGATTTATGAAAAGGAAAATATCTATCTTGGAAACTTTCATTCTCATTTACCTGTGAGTACACTACAGCTTTTTTTTAATCATCTTTTTAATAGCCCCCTTGACAGGATGGAAATAATTCCCCCCTGCTTACCAGTTATAGAAAGAATATACAACTGTTAGGGTTCAGCAGTATTTTGCAAATAGCTATTCCCATTCCAGGTTCATAAAATTTCATTACATCTGCTTTACGGTCTGAGTTTACTCTTTAAAAAAATAATGGCTCTTTTAACTGCTTGTTTATGATTGTTTTACATATGGAAGTCATCCAGAGTCTTATGAATGGGTTGGCACAGAAATTATTTAAAACAATCAACTAAATCCTCATATTTATGAAAATGACTTTGTATTCTAAACTGAACACATTATAAACTATTTTTTAAAAATCCCACAAAAGTTAAAGTTGATTCATACATATTTGCTCATCACTTTATGATTCCTGCATGAGTTTCTTGGAGCAACACAGAGCTGAAAGTACAGGGAAATGTTTTATTTCCCTTCACATCATTGAAGTTTTTTCACATAATCAGAAGCCCATCATCAATTGTATCGTAATGAAATAATGTACTCATTGTTGTGAACTAAGCCTTAACTATTTTAATCCCACTGAACACAACTGGAAAACTGTATAATAAGGATGGCCAACCTTGGCAACTTTTAAGACTTGTGGACTTCAACCATGGCTGAGAATTTTGGGAGTTGAAGTCCACAAATCTTAAAGTTGCAGAGGTTGGACACCTCATATACCGAGGATAATAGCCAGTTCCTCTTTTCAACAGAAAATTAAAAATAAAATCCCCATCTTTCCTGGAATATATTAATCTTCCTAGTCATACAGTGGGGGAGGAGTTCACTTGAACTTTAATTGGTATGAAGCAACCAGAAAAGTTAGTTTGACTTTGGGCAAATGAAGCCTCACATTTTTCTGCTGAACAAAAGGCTCTTTGCTTGATCAGCTGCCAACTGTGATTGCTTAGCTATTTCCAAAGAGAAAAACAAGGGAAGCTACAGCTGTAGCAGCAGATGGAGTTCTCTTTCTGACTTAGGGAATTCTTGTTTTGGAAGCCCATTAAGCCACCAAGTCAATTTTCCATGTTTGATTACACACTTTTTCTGAAGGCAACAGTTGCATTTTGGAGTGCCTTTGTGCTGCAAAGGGCCTACCTCACGAATTAACAGTCAGCTACCCATCATATCACACAAAGCAATTTCCTGTCAAATATTTAATTGCCTTTCATTGTGTACAAGGGAATTTTGAGGAAGCTTCATGAACTGCAGTTCTACCATGATTGATAACCAGAAAAGGTGGGGTGAATTAAAATACATCAATAAACACAACCCCAAGCAAGAAAAACTGAGCTAATTTTTCAGTTTATGGGCAAGTAGAATTAGTAACTTTCTGCAAGCATTCAGATTTTTAGGTTAAGAATGGACCATCTGCTTCCCTCAACTTAATTGAAATACCTTTAGCAAGCAATCAGTTCAGACACAGGCCAAGCTCATTCTTCTTCTTGGCAGTCTGTTGGAAAAGAATGGAGGCAAGGAGGGAAGGAGAGTCACCCTTCAACACTAAACTTGCATTCTTTATGCATATGCATTTCTGGCAATATGTTGGAATGAGTCACAGGAAGTATTCAATATGACAAATTATGAGAGGTGAGCCAAATTGTATGTATTTATGCAAACACACACATAGGGACATATAGAGTGCCTATATTCCACCTCTCAAGACATAAAGGAATAGATCTATTAGAATAAGAAATTACTAATTGAGTTTGCCACTGTGGGTGCCATTTCTGCCAGGAGCCATGTACATCTCAATACACATGAGCACTGCAGTGAAACTGTGAAGGCACGCATAGTTTCTTTTCTGGATAATGGCTCTCAAAATCTTCTGCCCTCTGCACAAACATGAGGAACTGAATAGAGTATTATCACATTTTGGCTTGAATTTCTGTGTGGTAAAAACCTTGAAACCATGCACAGAAGTAATAAGCAGCTTTGGAATACAAACTTTATTTAGAGATAAAATTCCTGGACTGTAGTCATGAGTATCTTTGAAAAGTAAGAATGTTTTGAGAAAGGCCATAGCATTCATTCTTTTGTCCATAGCTATCAATCAATGCATTCTTCAGCTAGAAAGTTTATGGTTTAAAAATTTCAGAGATACAAAGAGAGGTGTTATCACTTTGTCCTACAGCCTATAGAAATCCAGTAATGCAAAAGCTTGTATACTGATAATCTCTGAAACATAACTAAACAATTGGAGTTATTTTCTCTATGTGTTTACTCAAAAGGATAAGACAAGAATGGCAAATACATTTATGGAACAATTTGATTAACTGAGGAAATTTTAACCCTCTCATTTCAGTGAAACAAATAAGGAAAATGCTTTTGCTTTGAGACGAACACTGAGAAATGTGAAATTATGCAAAATATACTTTAATTTTTCCTTTCAGTCAGATTTTCCCAGTTTTTCTTCAAGAAGAAACTGACTGGTTTAATCACTCACAGAATTGCTATTATGGGGGTAAAATGAAGGGGCATTCTCATATAAACTCTCTTTGAGGTGCTAGAAAAAAAAACCAAGGATACAAACAAGTATAGATACAGATAATCAGAGTTGGAAGGGACCTTGTAGGTCATCCAGTCCAACCCCCCACCCAAATGGGAGACCCTACACCATTTCTGACAAATGGCAGTCCAATCTCTTCTTGAAAGTCTC
>BHFT01001810.1:0-43182 GCA_004320025.1 Laticauda laticaudata
CATAGGCTACTGGACAAGGCAGCCACCTGCACCTGGGGACAATGTGAAGAGACAGCGTTCCAGAGGTAAAAGACTTAATCACATCTGACTCTGATATAATGCAATACAGCGAGACACTACCATTGACAGTCACCTGTGACGCGTCACCATTCGGCGTCGGAGCCGTACTGAGCACATTCTGCCTGACACGGAGAGAAGCACGATTGTGTTCTACTCCAAAATGCTATCAAAAAACTGAACGCAACTACAGTCAATTGGACAGAGAGGCATTAGAAGCACATATCCAGTGTCAAACGGTTCCGTGAATACCTTTACGGTAGGACTTTACCCTTATTACAGACCACAAACCCCTATAGGGAATACTAGCAGGAACAGGGCCACCCCAAATATACTATCCCCATGAATGACAAGGTGATCCGAGTTCCTTGCAGCCTACACATTATAAATTGATTCACCGACCGGGCAAAGACATTTCCACACCGATGCGTTGAGGTGTACTCCCTACTGGAAATAGGAACTGACCCGGCACCAACCACATCCACCCTACAGATTGAGACACTATCAAACCTACCCATAACCACAGTGGAGCATTGGCGAGAACAACGACAAGAGACAAACCTTGTCACAAGTTTTAAACGGGAAGGAAAAGCGTGGCCGGAAACGAGACAGACGTTAAATTTAAACCATTCAAGCCTAGGCAAACTGAACTGTCATTGTTAAAAGGTTGTACCTTATGGGGGGATTGGGTGGTAATACCAGAACTGTTACAAGAACAAGTACTGAGAATGTTGCATGAAGGACACCAGGGCATTGTACGAATGAAAATCTCTGGCCAGGAGCTATGTATGGTGGCCAGACTGATAAGGATATTGGGAAATGGTAGAAACCTGCGAGAAATGCCAAAGATCCCGACCTGTACCCCCCTCAGCGCCTATACTGGACTGGGAAACACTGAGGGGACCCTGGTCAAGAATCCACATAGACTTTGCGGGGCCAACAAAAGGACATACATTTTTAATCATAGTAGACGCTTACTCCAATTGGCTAGAAGTAAGCGTCATGAACTCTACCACCACAGAAGCAGTTATTAAACAACTATGGAAACTATTCACCACACATGGATTACCGGACTTGCTCATCTCAGATAACGGCCGCAGTTTACTGCCTAACATTAAAAATTCCTCGCCGAACATGGCATAAGACATGCTTTGACAGCGCCGGCCGATCGGCTACAAACGAGAGGGCAGAACGCATGGTCCGGTATACCAAAGAAACCTTACAAAAATTAGACTCAGGGGCATTCAAGAAAAAATTGAAAATGCTCACCATACAACGCATAACACCGAGCTCTACTACAAATAAAAGCCCAGCAGAATTACTAATGGGCAGAAATTAAGGTCACTATTGGATAGATTACACCCAACATACAGCTCTGAAAACCAACAGACTCCTCCAGCAGACCCGCACATTCGAACCAGGAAACCTAATATATGCCAAAAAGTCTCACCGGGCACCCACTGTGTGGTACCAGCAAAAATAACACAAATAACGGGACGCCCGGTCCAATAGACTAGAGACGGATGATGGCAGAAGCTGGAGGAGACACCTTGATCAGTTACGATCACGAACACTGGAATGCACCACAGACACGAAGAACACACCACACACACCAGAACCAGAGCACAACATTAAACAAAAATATTAATAGACCAACCAGAGAGGGGGGAGATTCCTCAAATTCAAATAAGGGGGAGGGAAACCCTCCAGCAGAACAAGAAACCCACAAAATCAAAATACAAACAATAAACTACTTTCGCAAATAAATTCAGAAAGAAACAATGACTTACCCCAGAAGACTTCGGCGAAGAGGAACAGGAGGCACAAGAAGACCTAGAAGCCATTCGGAAGGGAGCAGCTGAGCCGACTCTACCAGCCCGGTAGGCACCGGGGAAGCAGCATGGCTGACTCCACCTTCCAGGAGGTTTCCACAGAGGATGGGAGGAACAGCGATCCCGTCCGAACCCGCCAAAGATGACAACACAACTAAACATGTGTAGATTCAAACCTACGCAGCGACACGACCCAAAGAACAACCAACGCTACTTACGTGACTACGTAAGGTAGGACCATACCAAGAGGGGAGGGGTGTTCCATATTAACATACTCCAAATAGTTTATTCCTATTGGTTAATAAATACTGGAAGCTGATTGGTTCCTTACTCAATGCTGATTGGCCAATAATAGCTAACCTCTGATTGGCCAGTTCAGCGGTGGGAAAATCAAGAAGCCATCATTGGTCACTAGCCGCGAGCAGCCTCTCTATAAAAAGAACTGCCGCGGCTCCTGGTTCAGACGGATTTTCAGAACTAAATAAAAGAGCTGAAGTTACGCTGGTCTCTGGTCTCATTCTTTGCGAACACTACACTATTTACATATGAAGTAGCCATATAGGGCATGACATTTGAAATTTCCTTTTCTCTGAATTTACAATGACTAGAATTGAGGAATTGTTGTTCAAACAATAACTTACAAGCAACAAGATGCAGAATTACAGGCATGAATTTTGTAAGGCTTCAAAAAATAACAATCCTTATTTTTTATTGAAAAGGAACAAAGGCCTTGGTTTGAAAGGCAGATTTGGCATTTGAATAGGGTCTGAAGTCTATATTTCCATCATGGCTAATGTCAGACAAGAAAGTAACTGAAGTCAGAATAAAATTAAATTTGATTCAATATAATGTGTTATATCTATTAATAAAATAATCATATTAAACCCATTTGTTTTATTTCCAATATATTCAATTATCTATTTCTGCCATGTAAAAGTTATAATTTTAGCCATAGTTTCAATTTGGCAGAAATTGGTAGACAATTTTGGAAATCCACCGAACACTTTCAGAATCTCTGATGTAGTGAATTTATTTCTAAGTACAGTCATAATCTAGATACATGTATAAACACTTTCCTCTCCCTGTTTTATTTAGCAATAGCATTTAGACTTATGTACCATCCCACTGTGCTTTATAGCCTTCTCTAATTCATTTTTAGAGTCAGCATATTGCCCCCAACAATCTGGGTCCTCATTTTACCCACCTCAGAAGAATGGAAGGCTGAGTCAACCTTGAGCCTTGTGAGATTTGAACTGCCAAATTGCAGGCAGCCAGCAGTCAGCTGAAGTAGTCTGCAGTACTGCATTCTAACCACTGCGCCACCACAACTTTAGATATGAATTTAAATATGAATTCCAATGGGCACTCATCATCTTTTTTTTAAAATCATCTTATTTTTCAAACATTAGGAGGCAATACTCACGGAGTTACAGAAATCCCTATATTCTCCTTTATCTAAAATATACAAAACACTTGAAGATAAAATCAGCAATAGATTAACAAATTTATACATAAAATATGACACATATGAGCTGTAAAAATATGAAGAACAAAAACTGTTACTAAATATTCTTTAGACTCCCCCTAGAAAAAATATAATATTTATACCTTAGAAATGAATGAACATTTCAATAACTTTTATTCATAATGCACTCCTTAAGAATTAAGTTTCGTTCTAAGTTCTAAGAGCATTCTCAGATGAATATGAATACTATTGAGCTAAAATTTATTTTGCATACATACGGGGGGAAATGTTTGAATAAAGATGTGTTTATACTACAGAATCAAATTTCTATATTGATGTTTTAAATTTTCCTTTATTTTATAATAAAATGAATTTTAGAGGTTATTTTCTGGATTTGCAGGATATTTTATACACTTCATTGTTTAAGATATTCTGCAAGTCCAGAAAATAACCTTTAAAATTCATTTTATTATAAAATGAATCATAAATATGACAGATTATCATAGAGTGAAATAATTAATTATACTGGAATCTTAATTTAAAAATCTTGCATCATGAAAAATACTGGTGCCAAAAGAATATTAATGGGGGGTTGAATGACCAATTACAATTTCTTGAATTCTTCTGGGGAAATCCATTGCAATAAATGCAAATACTTATTCATGTATTCATCATGAGTACATTCGCTATATTGTAATAGTTTTTGAGATTAAAGAACTAATTTGCTATGTGATTCTGTTTTTCCCCAGTATGATCTACAGAACGAACTGGGTAGGGTAGGACACAAAATTCAGATTCAATAACTTGTATCAGGCTTAAGAACAGAAGATAGTTTCAGTAGAAATGTATTGTCTTGCTATGATGAAAAGCCCAGATTTGAGACTGTAATCTGCCCTATGAGAAAGAGGAATTGTTAATGCAAGTCATTTTAATGTCAGTTGACATGCATAGAAAATACAGTAGTATGATATATAACATTACTTATTCTCATATAAACAAATCTTCAGCATTTTTATAGTCCTGGAATATTGAATGTGCTGGAGGCAATTTTTAAAAATCTCTTTGAACTTACCTTCACATTTATTTTGCTTGCTGGAATTTAATTCAACATAAATAGTGCACACAAATGGATAAGGAGTAAGAAATTCATCACCATGCATAAACTTCAAATCTGACACTCTTTCCCACTTATGTAAATCTGAATAGCATTCTTAAGATGCAATAAACTCAGTAAAGGGAATAATATGAAAAGCATACAATTATTGTTAATATTCTATATTCAACTGGTAGCAAAATATACCAGTTATTTTGCCCCATTATAGCAAAAATAAAATGACAATGCCTACCATTAATATAAAGTAGACAGAAAATTAATATTTGCATGTCCTCATTATTCTGCTTTACAAAACTACTGAAGCCCACCTTATTTATTCACTGTAATAGCATTTCAGATAACTAAAGAAAACCAGAATCTGCTATGTGGGTAATTTAGAGAAGTAATTGAAGAATGACACACTTTTTTAATTTATGAATTCGCCATGTAAGCAAATCTCATTTCTACCATGTTTCCCCAACAATACGGCCTCCCCCAATAGGAAGTCCCAGCATGCTTTATAGGCATAAAATCAAATTAAGCCCCTCCCCCAACAAATTAAGCCTATATTACACAAGTGAAATGGGGATATGGTAGGGGGGCCCCCTGCTGTTAGGAAGTACTTTTATTGCATACCCGGATATGGAGTGCTGCCTGCATTGACCTCGGCGTTGGTGGGCACTTAGTATCGGAGACCTTCCGGGGCGCGCAGCACAGGATCGGCCCAACCCCGGGAAAAGCGCCCAGCTGCCATCCCTGCATCTCCAAATGCACCGGCAGCTCCAAACGCTGCAGCGGCATGGGCAATCGGGCGCCACTCACTTGGCGGAGCTCAGCTCGGAGGACGCGGCGCAGGCCGAAGTGAGTGCCGATGCCATGCCGCTGTAGCATTGGAGCTGCCAGCGCATTTGGAGATGCGTGGGTATGGGGACGGGCTGGTGAGGGGTGGAAAGGACGGGCGGCTTCAGCCTGTCTCTGCCAGACCCACCAAGCCAGGGAAGCAGCGCTGCTGTTGCTTCGCCTCCCTGCGCTGACGGGTGGGCACTATCATTGTCTCGTGCAGCCCTCAGGTTCAGGCTTTGAGGACTTGGAAGGAAGCCAAGCTCAGGTCAGCCGGCTCTTCAGTTGTCAGTGGGTGCGCAACCGTGGCTCGCTTTCCCAGCTCTGCCCAAGCCCGGCACGGCTCTGGCCGGATGAAGCAAGAGGTCCGGTGGGAGGCACTCGCTACCTTGAAAGAGCTCCGCCATTGGCAGGAGGGCTCACCTGTCAGAAGCTCTTCATGCTCTGCCCGCGCCAGGCAGGGATGGCAGCTGGGCGCTTCTCCTGGGGTGGGCCGATCCTGCGCTGTGGCCCCGGAGATTCACCTCCCCACGTGGGGTTGGGCTGCCCTCTCAGGCAGGGAGTTTTTAAAAGAACTGACTTTGCCTTTGAAGGCAAAGAGAAGGCAGCGACAGGAGCGCCTGAAGCTGAGTGTCTCCACCAGGCTCCGGTTGCAGGAGGAGGCCCTGGCTGGCTACGCATGCTGCCGTCAAACACCGCGGTGTTGCTCTAAATGCCGTGGCAGCACAGGAGAAGGTAAAGCAACGGCGGAAGGTCTCCGATACGAAGTGCCCACCAACGCCAAGTAACATCCAAGCCGTCGCCGCCCTCCCACCCGAGATTGCAAGGGGAGAGAATTAAGTCACCTCCGAAAAGACAGCCTAGCCATTTTTGCGGGGGGGGGGGGTCAAAAAAAAATAAGGCCTGGACTTATTTTGTGAGAAACACAGTAGTTTCCACTCTTTCAACACTATTCCTGTTTTCTTATTCCAATGGTGACTGCAAGTACCATATACTACAACTTTTGGAGCTTGTTTTTCAAGTTAGTGTTACTAGTTAATTCTGGTATAACAGTTAGAGATGGGGAAAGAATAGAATAAGAAAGGAAGTCAAGATTATTGCTACCGCAGAAGCAACATTTAGGGCTCTTTCTCACAGTTGAGGTGAAATGCTGTTCCCCAATCTTTAAGCTGGCACAAAATAAGCTAGTTAATAATATTAACCAACTGTCAACTGCTATTCTGTCATCCTAACCAGAACATCTGTTTATTTATTAATAAGCATCAAAGTGTCACTCTTCTTAACATGGAATGGGCCTGATGGCCTGATTCAGGATAGATGCTTCAAGCATTTTCTTTCCAGCTTATGTATACCTTCTGTATAGCACAGGACTAGTTCCTTTCAAAATAGCACTAACCTGATTAAAAAAAATCTAGCACTCTTTGTGAAATATCAAACAATTACTATGGAAAATACCATTCAGATATTATGCAGGCAGATGCCTCTAGTCTTCCCTGAAGACCAAGTCAAATTGATTATGAAGAAAAGATGCATAGTTTAGATGGAAGAGGTCATGATCCAAATTGCTTAAATTAGACCTCAGGACATGGGAGAATCCCAACCCTAGGACACATCAGCAAACAAATGTTCAGAGAAGGGTGCCAGATCATATCCATAGGACAAAATATCCATAGGAGAGGGAAAATACCACTGTTAAACAGGAAAAGCAAACAATGGCTTTAAAAAGATGCCTCAGATATCAATTAGGGAAGGGGTTAAGACAATATTATGAGGATATACGGGGGGGGGGAAGTATTTGTGGAATAAAAGAGAAATTATGAAGAAATTTTGAATAGATAGAAAGTTGGCATTTTTAGATAACTTCAGTGACCATAGGAGATTGTTTTAATGGGCATATATAGATCATCTGAATGTCATTTCCAGTATATTTTTACCTTAACTCAAAGTTACCTTAACTCAAAGTATTCATGGCAAACGCTTCAAACCAAAAAAATATATTCTTACTCTATTATAAAAATACCTTATTATCTATTAAAAAGGCTACGTGTCTTTAAACTGATCATATTTACACTTACTAATCAAATTATATTCCATTTGGCCAAAACTTCTTCTTTTTCCTTCTCTGTACTCTGATATGTCTCATCAATGTTGATTGCTTGCTGAGATAAATAACTCTATTATATGTTGATATTATTAATCTTTGTTCCCAATGTAACTACTATATCATTACAGAAATTTGTAATGTTTCCAGGTTTTTTGGATTAAAACTGTTAGCATTCCTAGTACATAGTACTGAGTACCTTGACAATACCATCAAGGGTATTTTCCCCTCTGGATTGTGGGAAAAGTCACATATGTAGTCCTGGTGTCAGACTGGTTGTACAAATCCCATATTCAAATTATTGCACGCCAATAAAAGGATACATGGAAATATGATCAAGTGTTCAGTTGTAAAAGGGCATAAATTATCAAGGTTTCCAAGTATTACTCGAATAGCATTCTGAAAGATTTAAAGAGAGATGTGAAACATTGTAAATTTATGATAATTAAACAGACTTGTCTAGAGAGTTCCTACAAAATTGTTCTTACACTTTAGCTTAAATCTAATAATTGCCAATAGATCATCTTTCTTCTTCCTTCTCCAAAACCAGAAGGATACTCTTAATACTAACAGAGTTAAAAAGTTCAACATAGATACTTTCCTCTGTAAAAATGGTAAAATAAGGGCATGTGTAAGTGCACAATCGTGCCTACCGTCCCTGTCTTATTGTCCCCATTTATTCGTACCTATTTCCTGTACTCTTACTCATGTTTACACTTAAATGTATTATCTTGTAAGTGATTGAAAAATCAAACAAATAAATAAATAAATACTACATATTAGATACATCTCATATTATATACTGACCATACTAATACCTCTCTGAACTATGAACATACTAAATATTTCTCTGAAATAGGTAACTTATTTTACCAAAAAATATAGTGATACATTAAATCTACTTGGATCTTTATCAATAAGACAATAATTAAGAAATATTAATGCAGCATTTGTGTATCATACCTGGCTTGACACAGATATTTCCAAGAGTGATTTGTAAGTTATGATTACTTATTTAAAAACAAACAAATAGCTATTCAAAGTAATTGCAGAAAATAAGATGCAAATAAGATGCATTGTGTCATTGCCCATATCAAGAAATTTTCTGCAGTAAGTTTCATGGATTACAGAATCATTTTTTGAGTAATTCCTCCCAATGAACTCCCAAAAACTTTAAGAATCAGCACGATTTGAATAAAACTAACCTTTACGAATTTCCCAAAGCAAAAAGGATTAAATTTAAATTCCACATTCACCACCTGATACTTTTTGATATAAACAAATATTTATTTCATATCTCACCTGTAGCTCCTTACTGACAATGTTGTCATCAAGGTTACTATTAATGCTGTGAAAAAAATGTAATAGAAGATAACTGCAGAAATTAAGAGAAATTGAATAAGTGTTCAAACTGTCCTTAGTTCAGACTAAACATCCACAGTTCCCTTTGGGTATATGTATAATGCATATTTATTGCTACAGTTACATGGCTATTTATGCATTAATTTGTAATTATGAATTAATTCATATTTTTCCAGCATAAACTCAAGGAAGTTATTAGAAGTTTTCCACTTTTTGATTTACATTAGTCAATTACTTAAATAAATAAATTACTTAAATAAATTTTGGGTGAAAAAGTTGTTGGTCAGATTAAAAAATGTATATTAAGAATTTAAAAATATTAGGTAGAATGCTGGCTGAATAGGATAACAGATGTGTTGTAAAGTTATACTTCTCTATATTTTTTGCTAGTGCAATCTGGGCAATACAGGTATGAAAACCATATTGCTTAATATCTCTACTTACAATATTTCAGTAATTCTTACAGCACCATATGTAGCAAGCAAATGTAGTTATCCCACATCACAGATGGAGGAATGAAATTGAAAGGATAACTTACCTAATGCTACAGAGTTCAGAAACAAAACTGGAATCAGAGATTTCCAGGTATACCTATTCTCTTCAACCTAAACAGAGCTTAAATATGCATCTTATTATTTAAAATATAATTCCTGAATTTTACATATTTGTCCTTTCTAGTTTCTGAAACAATATTTTGTTTCTGCTTTGTGACTGACAAATTTGAAGAATTTTAATGGAACACTTACTTAATTGTATTGCCATATTTGATCTTAAATTTGTATACATTCACACCAGCATGAAAAAACCTTGTCTCAGGCATTGGATATGTAAAAGATTTCAAAGATGAATGTTCTAAAGTCCAACCTGCTGATAAATAAATAATAAGAAACAATTTTTACTTCATTTTAAATCTGATGTTATTCATAGACAAAAAAACCCTAACATGATCAGATTTGGTTTTTTAAAAAATTCTATGGTACTGTTTTATGTGTATAACAAAGATTAAAATATTTTAATATTTTATTAAATATTAACTATTATATAGTATTACATTCTCATTCATACATAGCTTGCAAGAACTGCTGCTTTTAAACATTTCCTAAAGATGTTCTTACTTTTTTTCTAATTCTTTTTAAAAGTGAATGATAGAAAACTAAGTTGTTCTATATTCTCAAACTATTGCTGGCAGGTCCAGGATCAACAAAGGCAATTGTGTTATCTTGGATTTTAAGCCAGCAGTGTGCTCAGAAGATAAGTACTAAATATTAAGTCACACTGCGATTTATGTGTAAGCTGAAATGCTGCAGAATGCTGACTAAACTTTAATTTACTAAGAACCTCATCTAAGCTTTTAGTGTTTACACAAACAATAAGCCAATATTTGCTACGATGATAAAAAACAATATATTTTAAAGCACAAAATATTTGCAGTTATTTTTCCAAACAACTAAAAACTAAAAAGGTCTCTTTCACTAAAATACTATATTATAGCAATTTAGCACTTGCACAGGGACTGGAGCAAGGAAATATATTGCTATATATTTAGCAGTCAATGATTTAAATAGTCACAAATAAAATATTTTAGCTCTCATGAATTTTATCAGTCTGATTTAAATGCCAAACAAGAGAAGTAATTCAAAAAAGTCTGTATTTTCCTTATACTGTACATGTAGTCCTTGACTTACAACAGTTCATTTAGTGATCGTTCAAAGTTATAACGGCTCTGAAAAAGTGACTTATGACCATTTTTCACACTTATGATCATTGCGGAATCCCTATGGTCACATGATCAAAATTCAGACGCTTGGCAACTGGTTCATATTTATAATGGCTGCAGTTTTCCAGAGTTATGGGATCAGCTTTTGCGATCTTCTGACAAGCAAAGTCAATGGGGAAGCCAGATTTACTTAACAATCATGTTATTAACTTAACAAATGCAATGATTCACTTAACAACTGTGGCAAGAAAAGTTGTAAAATGGAGCAAACTCACTTAACACATATTTCACTTAGCAACAACAATTTTGGGTTCAATTGTGGTCGTAACTCAAGGACTATCTGTATAAGAAGAGGCAACAGATTTCAAGGGCTAAAATTGCTATGCCATGGAGAAAGCACAAATCTCTGGATACTTTTGCTTTTTGGGGGGGCTTCTGAATAAAATATACATAAAATATTTTATTAATAATATTTTTTAATAAAATATGAATATAATATTTTATTTCTGAATAAAATATACAGCTAATTTAAGGAAATTAACACAACTTTTATAGAAGCTACACAGTGAGGGGAAAAAAAGAGATATTTTAATAATAGGAGAAATGTGCTTGATTCGGGGGGGGTGTCCAAATTATATTTGAAGTGTGCAATGAGCTCCACTGCGTACTCTACAATCTTTAGAAGTCAGGAAACATGTCTTAGTATCAGCAGAAAGGAAATAACACTGGCAGTTCTCTCCTTTGAGAATTGCCAAACCCAGAACTGCTTAACACACCTTACAATTGCATGCAAGGGCCAAGAAACATGCAATTGTCTTGCCACGGATAAACTGATGCCGTGAGATAAACATATCCAAGAAAATTATGAAACCAGATTCTTTTTTGCCCCTTGGCATCTATTCATGCCTGATGCAGAGAAACTTTGTCCGAACGCTGCTACACCTACTTAAAAGTGTTCTCTTATATCAATATTTTAAATATTGTAAATATATCCTCCTGTTTATGTCACATGAATCCTGCCTGAACCTTCCAAACCTCTCTCAGGTACAGGGTCCCAGAGTCCAGAGTCCATCTCTGACATCACCATGCTTAAGGAAGAAAGGTTATTTTTCATTCTATGACATTGAAAATAGTTTTTAATTCACACCTCTGCCACAGGTTCTTTTAACTCACCACCAACTACACAGAATATTCTTTGGGAGAGCATTGTTTGACATTAACTAACAATGTAGATTATTTTATGCATTAGTGCTGCTTTATCTTTCTAGAAGAAATTCATGAGTTAAGGCAGCAGTTCAGTGATAAAACATAAGACCTCTGTGCTTAGCTGGAGGGCAAGGCTGCCCTCTTCTGGAAACTACAATCTTTATTCTTATTCTCCAGAACAGCACTTAAAACACGAGAGCAGTGGTGGCTAACCTTTTTGGGCTCCTGTGCCAAAAATTGTGTGTGGTTAGCATGCATGCACTTGCGTGCCAGCACCCCGAATGCAATGAACCACACACACACCTTGCGCATGCACGCGCAATCCCCCCCATGCCACCCCCTTACCTCACAGCTGATTTTTCAGCTGGTTTGAGGCCTTTTTTGGCTTCCCAGAGGCTTGGAAAAAGCCTCTGCAAGGTTTTTCAGGCCAAATAATATGCCTGTTTCATCACTTCTGATATTACAGGAAGTGATTAAATGGGCCTATTCGTCCTGAAAAGCCTTGCAGAGGATTTTTCCAAGCCTCTAGGAGGCCGAAAAAGGCCTGAAACCAGCAGAAAAATCAGCTGTGAGGCATGTACATGTGCAGTGACGTAAGTTTACCTGTGGCTCGTGTGCCGGCACAAATGGCTCTGCGTGCCACTTGTGGCACGCATGCCATAGGTTCACCATCATAGCACAAGAGAAACTTAAGTTGCCGTCCTTGAAGCCAAATCCATCCAAAAGTAAAATATGAGCCAATCCAATAAGCTGAGGTTCATTTTCCAAGTCAATTGGAAATATTCCTACAGTAAATATTTTGGTAGTTCAAAGAACACCTCTGGATTATACCAGTAAAACTAGTGATATATTTCTTGGGTTTGGCTCATATATAGAACAAAATTTCACATATCCATGTGGCTCTTAAACATTTTAAACTTGCCTCTTCCAGTGAAAATATTGAATCAGTTGGCTCAGTTGTCCTCCTTCAAAGAATGAAAATGCCACCTCAACATGATTTATCATGGATTCACATAGGAAATTGACATTAATTAGAATTGACAATATTAGCTTATTCTTTTTATTTGCTAGTCATCTCACCTTACTCAAAACTGAGATATTAGAAATGTTCTTTAATAAAGTCCTGCTCCATTCCCATCCCATGAAAATTTCCATACCTCTTAAATTCATGTTCCTGATTTGAATTATCAAAGGCTGATTATTCAGATTATCACTCATATAGCAAATAGTGTGTCTTTCTTTATTCATTCTGTTTACATAAGAATACAAACTATTTTTATTTATTTCTTGTGCCCATTTAATATATTTATAGACTAGTTCTAATTATATCTAGAACAGAGTTGTGTCTATTTCTAGCTACTATGTATTGATCAAGTTCTAGGAAAAAGCAGGTTAAGATGGAAATAGAGATATATTTAATAATGCATATTGGTTGTTCAGTACACAAGGAGAAAAGCTTAGGCGGAAACCACATCAATCTCTTATGGAAAGAACGAGTGCTTTGTGGCACCTTAAAAACTCATTTTTCATGAATAAAAAGACTTTCAGGGACCACAGTCTATTTCACTAGATACCAGGTTCATAGTCTGATACAAGAATATTACATATATGGGAGGGAAAAGAGAAATTTAAGTGTCAAGCTTTTTTGATGATTTTTACAAAAATGTTATTTTGGACACAGTATTATAAATATTACTTGTTTAATGTACAAAATTGTTATTAACCCTCAATTGTGTTCTCAACATATAGGAAGGTATAGGGAGAAATTTTAAAGACAAAATATCTGGAACTGAACTAATTCTTCAAAATACATGAACAGTAATCATAGAGTCAATCTTTTCAGTCTTTCCCATTTTTTAAAGCTTGCTTCCCAAACATTTCATTCTTTAAACTGGTCAGTTTTATCTACTACGGTAGTCTATATGTAGATGAATTTTGCTCCAATTTTGATTCTAAATGACTACATGGATAAGTCAATTTGACCTTCTAGGCATCATCCCAAGTAATGGTTTTGCCATTACTTTCTTCTTGGGGCTAATAGAATATGATTGGCCCAAAAACAAACTCAACTGCCTGTCAGTAGTCTAGATACCATACTGCCATGCATGCATGCATACATACATATCCGTCTAGGTTTCTTTGATTAAACAATGTTATACCCTGGAAGCACACCTTAATTGAAATAGCACCTATCCTCCAGAATGAACTTCCTCTCAAAGTCCAGATGGCCCCCATTCTGCTGTTGTTCACAATAAAACCTGGGATTTGACAGGGGTAATAAGACCCCTTGCTTCACACATTCCACATCTTTATCTTTTATTGATATTACATTTATCTTTTATTGATATTATTGTGATCTCTTTGTCTGATTGTTGTGAGCTGCCCACAGTCATTTGAGAATCAAGCTACATATGTTTAAAAATTGTTAATAGTATTAATATTAGGGTTTGGAAGAGAATATGGTATTCATTATTTGGCAGTAGCCCAGACAACTATTGGTTTAGTAAAGATAAACCTTTGTCAATTTGTACTTTGCTTGTTTTGGGAAGAATTACATATAAGCATTTAGTGTTAAATGCTGAATAACAACGAACAAAACAATTAACTAACATGTTTCACAATTGGTCACAACATTCTATTATTATTGTTATTGTTATTATAGACTTTATTCATTAAATATGAAACTCGGTCAACTGAACATTCAAAAACGCATCACAAATACCATTGACTGGTGCTAATGGTTGATATGGGTTGCTACCAGCATACTAGGTAGGTATCAACCAAGTACCTTCTTAAGATATATGATGTTTTTTGCAGTTCTGCTGGTGTTATTGCAGGAAGCTGCAATTTCTTGATGTATTGTTGTTGTTGTTATTAATCGCATAATCAGCCAGCTGTTCAGACTGGGTTTGGCATTTTTGTCTACCTATCGAGTCCTTACCAAGGACCTGGGATAGGCAAATCTGGATGTTTGATGGTGTTACAGATATTGTTGCAGGATGGAAGCGGTTCCAACTAAAGCTCCCTTCTAAACTGTCTGATGGTAAAGTTGTCAATGCCAATGGTGTTCAAGTGGTGCTCCAGTTGTTTTGGGATTGCACCCAAGGCGCCGATTACTATTGGTACTACCCTTGCTTGCCTAAGCCATAGTCATTCTATTTCTGTTTTTAGATCTTTGTATTTTGTTATCTTCTCCAGTTCTTTCCTTTCTATTCTGCTGTCTCCAGGCACTGCCACATCCACTATCCAGAATTTTTTTGTTTTTCTTATTGACAACTGTTAGGTCCGGGGTGTTATGTGGCAGGTGCCTGTCTGTCTGACTTCTAAAGTCCTAGAGCATTTTAACTTCTTCATTTTCTATGACTTTTTTCTATTTTATGGTCCACCAGTTCTTGCTTACAGGCAAATAATACTCGTATTTCTTGCAAATCTTCCAATGCACCATTGTTGATATTTTGTGATGCTGTTGCTTGTAGTCAGTCTGTGTGATCTTCTTGCAGCAGCTTACCAGATGGACTACTGTTTCTTCAGCTTCTTTGCGCTATTATTTTATGTATCTTTGATTATTCTGATGTAATTTGATGTTCTCTCAGAGCTTGAAGGTGCATTAGGAACAAGGAAGATTACTTTTCTTATTCTAAAGGTTCTGCATTCTATTTCAAATGCCAAATGCAGTGGTATTAAAAATGTAGTATTTCTTAATCTAAATAAAATATAACATTTAAATTAATATCAGAACAGTGGAACAATTTAGCTAGCCTCTATTCCTAGACAGATGTAGTTCAGAAAATGCATTTCAAACAACCTATCAGGAATATACATTTCAAAATTCAAGCTATTCTATAGTAGCAAGAAAAATATACGGTGATTATGTAGATCTTCATCTGGTAACAAACAAATTTCCCATGATAATGATGCTGGAGTTTTCACAAACCTAATTCAAAAATCAGCATTTTTAATCATGTTTATTCAGAAGTTTGTTCTGCGATCAGTAAAGTTATTCAGTTAATATTTAATAAAGGTTGGTGTCAAGTTTTTATTGTAAATTAGTATAAAACTTTGATAGTATCTGATACAGAAATATATAAACAATGTGCTCTCATTTCGCATAAGCAATCACAGTCTTAACCAGTTATAATTTCTATGCTTAAATAATAAATATTATCTAAATATTAAATAATAGAAATATAATACCCTATCAGTACGATGTGTCTCTCACTAAAAAAAAGTCAGGACTTCAATATGTCCTCCAGATTATATTTTCTATTTTCTAAAAAAACCTCCTTTGCCTGAGGCTTGCTTTTATAACAAATTTTTCATGCAGCACTGAGTAAAATATGTTCCAAAAATGCATTTCTAACTGAGATGATTTCATAATCTGGTTACATGGATGGACAAAGGAAATAAGATAATTATTACTTAAGCTGCAATAAGATACGGAGACAACTGTAGATAATTAAAGTAAGTAAAACAACCACAATTAGGGCCTACTACACTGGTGCTGTGGACTGTGGATGGCATGTGAACTTCAAAACTTTCTATATTTCTCACATATGAAATGTTATGCACTCTAAGGGTGAGTTTAGTACCCACATTTTAAATATCACATTGTACTGGTTATGAGCCAGCATGGTATAGTGGTTAAGATGGGACACCCAAGTCTGGATTACCATAATGGGCTGATTTTGAATCAGTCACACTCTTTCAGCCCAATCTACTGACAGGGTTGCTATTATGGGGAAAAATAGTAAGAGCTCTGTGTATGCCTCCTTGAACTTTTGTCCCTTTAAAATATATATGTCCTATCTTCTAATATATGTTACTGAATATACTGTATATGGTTCTGGTAACTATCTTTGCCCACAGAAAGCATGGCAAATTCAGCTAACATTAATTTTATTATGGAAAAGAGAAACACTTAGGAAACGGAATAAAACATGATGATTTTCAAGTGTCTATCAAGTCTTCTATATGTCATAACACCAAAATCTCTGAATCCAGCTTTAATACAGTATGAAGGCAGATGAAAATGAGAGTTTTTGGTAAGTAAAAGTAATAAGAAAAATGAACGCATGATTATGCTAAGATGTGCTGTAAAAACATTATCTTAAATTTTAGTTGTAAAGAAAGGACAAGAGTATGATACATATATATTTGTTTTCTTAAGCTTTCGTGGGTACTTACATGAATGCTGTTCAGCTTTGTTCGGGTATTATCCCACGTCATTGTAGTTGTGCTTTTAAAGTTGTAGCAACGTTTCAGCATGCTCATCTGCCATCATCAGGCTTCTGTATACAGTTTGTATGTTGGGTCAGGGTCTCACAGCCGTTGGTTTTAAATTTGAGGCTAAGCCTATCCTGATTGGTTGGGAGTCTTGGTCTGGTTTATTGGACTTGGAGTTTGTTTGATTGGTGTTTCTGGTTTCCTTCTGTCTGTTTTGTGGCTTTGATTGGTGGCAACACTCTGTTCCTGTATTGGAGGCTTTCAGTGCAGCTTGACTTCGTGTGAAGAGACGGCTATTATCTATTAGGAAGCCAGGTTTCATCTGGGTGCCTGGTGGGGGGTGTTTTGAGCTGGAGGCATCAGAGGGAGTCTGTTTGTGCCAGGTGTTTTGCCTGGCTTGTGGTGTGGAGATCTTTCTATTTGAGAGTGCAGGCTTCCAAATGATTGAACAGTCTGGTGAATCATCTCTTCTATTCATGCTTTCAGGTCTTTTTTTCATCTCTATGGCTTCTCTGAATGATTCTGTGGCTGGGGTTTTCTATAGTGGCTAGGTTTTGGTGCCATTGAAGTTGATGTTGTGATCTGTGGTTTTAAATGTTTGTTGGACTAGTAGGAGGTGTGTTCCAGCTTTTTACTGGCATTTTTGTGTTCATCAAGGCGGGTACTTTTCTTCTATTGGTCTGTCCAATGTACGTGGCCGGGCATGATGCCAGGGAACTTCGTATATGCCTTGGTTTCCAGGTCAATATTGGTCTTTGGGGTTTTTAAGGATGGCTGCTATTTTTTTTGTCTGTTCTGAAGGCAGTCTTGATGTGATGCCTGTGTAGTTATCTTACTGATTTTATCTGTAGTACCTCTTATGTAAGGCAGGAAGCTGTTTCCAGTAGGTTCTGTTGATCTTGCTAGGTCTCTGTTATGTCTTGGTGTATTTTCTGTGGATCAAGCGGGTGATTTTGTTTTTGTGGAAGCCGTTGACTGTCATACTTTAGTTCAGGGTGCATAGTTCAGTCTGGGTGCATAGTTTCAGGGTGCATAGTTCCGCATATATACATACATATTATATAAAGAGACTTTCGGAAAGGTTTCACATGCAATAAATATGAAATGACTGGAAAGAAATCTGGATCACTTTAAAGAATAACTTAAGGCCCATGTCAGCATGCACCAATGGATGCAGAGGGATGTAAAACGGAGAAAACGCTTGCCATCCGTTGGAAAATGCGATGCATCCATTGTGTACTAAACTGCGTAAATCTTTCATACACTCTATCAGTCGAGCATCGTCTACTGCTATTTCATACGCTCAAAAGTTTTGAGCTGCACAAAACTTTTTGGCGGATGAACTTTCCGCCGCGTACGATCTATACATCTGCGACACATACGGGCAACAAACGTTCTACATCCGTTGTCATCCGTTAAAACGTCTGCTGTATCCTCTCGGCATCCTTTGGGCATCACGCAACTCACATCCGCTCCAGTGAAAAATGGAAAGAGGGAGGAAGCGAAAGGTACGCGGAACGTCCACACAGCGTTAGTAGCACGGACATAGAAAGGATGAAAGCAGATGCAGCTCGGATATAAAATGAAAAAACGTTTTTGGTATATGGGACGTATCTTGGATCTTTAGGATGTCTGGAGGATTCTAGAGTAAATGTGGAAGGACAGCCTAGTGGAAAACCGACATTTCCTATAAAAGGGGGAAGAAATCACCTGGATTCAGTATCCAGTCCAGCAAGCTCCTGGTGCAGACCTCTTAGCCTTGGTCTTGCTCTTCCACCTCATCCATTGATCTTCACCTGGATATCCGGCACAACTCCTTTTTGATAGCTACATCATTCAACACCCAGATCAAGCCTCCTTCAGAATGTTTACCTTTTCTATGCAAGGAGAAAGGAGACGTCCAAGAGCTGTGGTGGGTCCAACGATGGATTTAGGAGAGCGAGCGGAGTTTTTGGACTTGTATGACAAGCTGATGGTGGAGCTGAGGAATGAAGAATTCGTACATTCCAGCACTTCATAGAGGATGCCAACAGCCATGTTTTTTGACGAAGTTGTGGAGGTCTGAAAACCCAGGTTCGACAGACAACACCAACTTCCGTCCGCAGTGGACCTGGACTGAAGTGGCACTGCTTCTGCGCCACCTGCTCTCTGGGACCACACAATAACAGAAACATGCAATTATGCCCCCTTTGGGCGGAGGGGGGGGTTTTTTTTGGCCCCCGCCCCACCCCAACCAAACAAAACCCACATCAGCATTTGTGGTCAGGAGAAGTGGTGAGCCATATTGAAGAATCTGGAGGAGCTCCTCCATGGTCCCACAACCACTTGAATGAAGGCTGGAGGAAAGTTGGCAGAGCGTGGTATCAGACGGTGGAACTTTCCCCACACCGTGAGCATAGATGGGAAGCGCGTTGCCTGCAAAGCTCCAGCCAATTCAGGGTCCAATTATTAAAAACTACAAGGGCTTTCTTCAGCATCATCCTCCTTTGCCATGGTTGATGTAACTGACAAGGTCATGTCGATCGATGCTTTCAGGCAACGGGTCAGCTTCAGATGCTCAGATATACCAATGCCAGTGACCTCAAGATGGGCGCTGGAAGTCAAGCCCATCATCATTGGTTTTCAAGATCCAGACTCCCTACCCAATGACAAGAAGAATGTGCCCTACCTTCATCCGTGGGTGAGTGACACCTTCTCCCTCAGAACCTACCTCATGAGCCATACACTTCAGATTACCTCACCTGTGAAGAGAGGATCTTCAACTAGGCAGGCTGTCAGGGTAAGACGGGTGGTGGAGAAAGCCTTTGGGGCATCCTGGCCAACAGGTTCAGGTACTCTCCAAATGAGCATTGCCCAAGACCCGTGAGGAGCGAATCGTGGAAGCTTGCTGCATCTTGCACATCTAATGCACACCCGCTACCACAGTGTCGGAGACAGGCTCGTGGACCAGCCAACAAGGCAATGGGGACATGGAGCCTGGGGATGGAGGCAAGGGCAAAACTGAATAGATACTGTGGATGTGAAGGCGCCACAGAGCTTCCACGTGAAGGGAAGAAGCAGGCGCAACTTGAAACATGGTCGCAACTCCCCATCTGGAGCAGTGAGAGTGGCAAGACAGCGATGATAGATGCTTTAAATGGATGCCATTCTTCAGCCTGTCTTATCACACTGATGAAATTGGGGCCATGTATGTTGAGTGCCCTAACATGAACAGGGGGATTTAATAAGGTTGTGTTTTATGTTGAAATATGGTGGATCAATGATTACATTGTTATTGAAATAATAAAGGGCCAAGGTGTGGCACGCGCTTTGGGAGGATGGATGCATACAGTCCCAACTATGTTTGCACTGGAGGTTTTAATCTATCCCAACAGCTATCTTTACCTGTCCCAAACTATCCTTACCGCATCCCCAGCTATCCTTACCCATACCCACAGCTATCCTTACCATCCCACCGCTATCCTTACCTATCCACAAGCATGCAAAGGCTTACCTTTTTTCAAAAGTTTTCGCCAACACTTTAATTAAGTAATAAAATGAACCAAGTGTGTTAAGTCAAAGATAACCTTTATTAATACAAACTGTAATGACTCTTATTAAAAAGCAAAATTGAACCAAGTAATAGTGGTCTTAGGAAAGATAAGTGACAGGGAAAACTCAGTGCTCTGGCACTCTTCTCAGTCACTCTTGAGGCATGCCCCTGGGCGTCAGATGTAAAGGGGCCAGGGACAGTGGAGTGGCTGTGGGCTGGAGTGGCTGTCTGAGGCGCTATTGGGATGCCTGGCCCGCGCGAGTACAACAGGAGATGGGCGTGCAGGAAGCTCTCAGAGAGCTTCATGAGGTTGAGAGGCCCTTCCATCAAGTAGAGCTGGGATGTGAAGGCCAAGACTGATGACCAGAATTGGTCCGTTGAGGGGCTTGGCTGTGAGGTGGAGGTTTAGGAGGATTTAGTGGGGCTGTCTGCGTTGCGCAGCTGGGTGAGGTGAGGCGTCTGTGGGCAATCTTGAGGAACCTGGGCTGGATTGGGAAGGGTGCCTCTGCTGTGGGAAGTCTGGTATGGTAGCTTGGTAGGTGAGGGGGCTGTTGAAATCCGGTGGAAGGGCTGTGACATCACCTGGCGTGGAGGAGGCAGAACCTGGAACTCAGCAGGTTCAGCTGGCCTCGGAGGGTGGTGGCAGAAGAGCTGTGACCTCTCCTTCATTTCACCTGTTTACTACGGCCTCGGGCATGTACCATGAGGGTCTGGCTCACGTAGATGATGAAGGGGGCTTGTGGGTTCGAGATGGTAATGATCAAACGTGGACCAGTGGGGATAGAGATCTGTGCTGGTTTGACTGTGTCCCTGAATCTCCAGAGGACAGTGTGGCTCTGTCCCCTCGCGGTCTGCCTCTCTGCCTGCCTTTCTGTGAGGTGGTATGGGGGTGGGGGTGGGTTTGTCTGGCTGCTGCTCTTCTTGTTCCATCTGAGACGGGATTCTCGCACGTCTTTCTGGCACGGGGAGTGCAAGCTGGTGGGGGAGGTCTCTGTCGTGGGGCCTCCCAAGACCACTGCCTGGACATCGTAGCTGTCTCCTGGATGGAAGAGGAGTGGCTCTCTGTGGGCTGTCCTGAAGGGAGAGGGTTTGCAGAGGGCGCTGCTCCTCGGTGGCAGATCTCACCCTCCAGGTAAGCTGCAACTTGGCCATGACATATAAGGTCTCCTGGTCAGTGAGCTTGGACAGCGGCCTGCCCGGATGTTCTTCAGGTGCAGCTTGCCATACCAGGTGTGCATGGTGCTTCCACCACCCCAGGCAGGACATCAGCGCAGTGTAGCCGCAGGCTCTCCACCTTCTTCCTCGCAAGCTGCTGCTTTCTCTTGGTGTCGTGATACAGAGCCTGGTGGCCCTTCTCCACAGGTAACTCGTTTTTCCCTCAGCCATTCCAGCACCTCCTCCTCATGGTGCTCGGAAATGGAGTACTGTTTCCTCCTCCTTTTCTTTCCGCTTGGCCTCTTCCTCCTTATGGCAGGGCCTTCAGGGTTTCAGCAGCAAGCTTTGAGGGCGCTTGGGGCTGGTCCACCACAGCAGCACAGCAGGAGAAGCACCAGCTAGCAGCAGGAGAAGCACCAGCAACAGCAGCGAGAAGCACCAGCACCAGCAGAAGCAGCACAGCAGCACCAGCAGAAGCAGCCAGCAGGAGAAGCCAGCACAGCAGCAGCACGCAGCAGAAGGCAGCAGCAGGAGAAGCACGCAGCAGCGAGAAGCACCAAGCAGCACCAGCAGCAGGAGAAGCCACCAGCACCAGCACCAGCAGAAAGCACAGCAGCTTCAGAGTTCAGCGGCCAGGGGGTGGATGGTGGTTCTGTCCTTCCTGTCAGGAGGGCTGGCAGGAGTAGCATAGGCTTCCTCTTCTTTCCTCATGGTGTTCTCTCAAGATGTCTCTGGGCAGCAGGTCTTTCGCTCTTGATTTGCTGATGCTTGCGAGCTGCATCCTTTTAATAGTCCAGGGAGCTGACGCATTCATCTCCCGCATCCCAGTGAATGCTTTGCATCCGCTATACATCTGCTTATGCATCTGCTTTTGCTTTCTAAGGCGTTGTGATGCATCGCATCAATCCGCTACACATCCGCCCCTTTCACTATGCGTCCACTTCACTCTTCTCCCCCGGACACCCCTGCGGATGGGTCCTCCGCTTTCCATCCGCTGTCATCCGCTAGGCTTCCTACGAACATCCACTTTACATCCCCACTACATCCTCCCCACATCCGTTCCTTTCTGTTGTTTTCCGTTCTATTTATGCAAATTTGGGGCACTTTTGAGAGCAGATAACAACGGATGGAGCCACGCCTGAAATTTTGCTCGTCCGCTGTGTCCTTTTTGCATACGTTTTGCATCCGTCGGCCAATGTGACCTAGCCTTTATACATTGCTTGGTTTAAATACCTACATTATAGTTGCCAGCAGATGTTGGCTCCTAAAGTAAATTTGAAACCTTATTTTGCTGTTATCAGTCAAGTCGGTGTTTTGATCAGAAGTGATCAAAGTAATTAAATTATTAGAAAGAACAAAGGAAATCTGTAAATAAATAAATATTGGTTAAACTGTTTAATTTGTTATTTCTTTAGGTAATTTTTTTGGTTTGATAATACATATTTACACGTTATTTTAAAAAAGTAAAATATAAAGGGAAAGAAGTGAAAGACTTTTGGATTTTAAGTGAATTTCTACTAGTTGCAACCAGAAATGATTATGTACTGATGTTGATAGTCATCATCCAGGGATGTCATCTCCTATATCTGGATTCATATCAAGCCTAGTATGACAAGCACCATCACATTATCATACCTTTATTTCTCTGCTATATGTTTGATACATCATGCTAGCAATTTTATTGGACAATGAGACTGGGTAACAGAACAAACTGCAGTTTCCTTGTTCTAACAAATAAATGGCCACTGATTGTCAAACTTCATCAGAACAGCAATAGTTCTATTAAGTGAAATAAATCAACTCCCTTCCTTTTACCAAAGCTGATTTATTTTTTACCATCAAATAACACAGTGTATGTGTGTCCTGAAAACTATTTTTAAAAGTGTCTTATTGGTTTGAATTAGATGGAAAATGTGGACTCAAAATCAACTGCTACTATTTCTTATGGATTATGGATTTCCTGTCCAGCCACTCACACAGAGGGTCAGATTCGGTAATCATACCTCTTCAGTCCTTATTCTTAACACTGGTACACCACAGAGTTACGTGTTGTCTCTTACTCTATACTTTTTATGTGCATGACTGCATTCCCACTCACGTTAGTAATACTATTGCTAAATTTGCAGATGTTACAACAGTGGTGGGACTTATCTCCAGGGGGGAGGAGTCTGCCAACCAAGATGAGGTGGACCAGTTGCTTTTGTGGTGTGGAGACAACAACTTGCTCTTCAACACCAATAAGACAAAGGAGCTTATAGTGGATTATAGAAGAAACAGACCAGACATCCAGCCCTTGCTTATCAATGGAGACCGAGTAGAGCAAGTGGCCAGTTTTAAGTTTCTGGGTGTTACCCTAAAAGAGGACCTGACCTGGGGTGCCCACATTGCAGCCCTGGTCAAAAGGGCCCAGCAGAGAT
Organism: Laticauda laticaudata; assembly: GCA_004320025.1. NCBI lineage: Eukaryota > Metazoa > Chordata > Lepidosauria > Squamata > Elapidae > Laticauda > Laticauda laticaudata. Next base: position 24,001 of record BHFT01001810.1, read on the forward strand.
TATACTACCTGAGGCTTCTCAGAAAACAACAACTGAATGAGAAAGTGTTGGTGACCTTCTACCACTGCACCATAGAGAGCATTTTAACATACTGCACCTCTGTATGGTTTACCAATTGTACAGTAGCAGATAGGAAAGCACTCCAGAAGGTTAACATCATAATTCAGAGGATCACTGGTTGCCCTCTCCCCTCTTTGGAAGAGCTTTATAACTCCCGCTGCCTTAAGAAAGTTCAAAACATTCTCAAAGATCCATCTCATCCTGGGAACTCTTTTTTTGAACTATTACCCTCTGGCAGACAGTACAGAATGATAAAAACAAGGACAAATAGCCTGAAAAACAGCTTCTATCCCAGGGCAGTAGCTCTTTTGAATTCTGCTGTATAGTGCAGTGTTGGTGTAGCTTCGGGGGTTTCAGGTTCAATGTTTGAAGGGTGAAGGATGTGTGTTTGTGTTTATTTTCATGGTCATGGTCATGGTCATGATGTGAACTGGAGATGGTGTTTGATTTCGTTGTACGAGGTGCAATGACAATAAAGTAAACTAACTTCTTCCTTTAATTGATATGGGAAGGGGTCATATAGTTATATGTCTCAGTTTCTTTTCTGTGCAACCACATTTATAATATTTAGTTGCTAAATTAAAATTAGCTTGAGTCCAAATATTTTATTTCTCAATGTGTAAATCACTCACACCTTTAATCACTCTGAATTTAGTCTTTAATTATTCATATGCTTTGTAGAATTTGATTTGCTCCAAATACAGATGCTCTGAACAGCTTCAGTAGGTGAACCAATTGTATTGCTTACTTAACATTCCTATCATACTCTAACTAAAAAGTGCTTCCTAAGTGCTTACATATGAAAAGTTGTGAATCTGTTCCTGCTTTTGTGATTCACACTTATTTAAGGAGAGCAATTATTGACTGAAGTAGTTTAACCACATTTCTGAATTATCATAAATAGAATTGGACTACAAAGCAGCGAGTCCATAAATTTTCGCTGTAGGGTAACAAACTCATTAAGACTAATATTTAAGCTTCTTCCCATCTAGAATTGCTTAATTGAGAGCCAGTTATAAGATGAGAAGCTATACAAATGTTTTCAATAAATAAAATATAAGCAAGTTATAACAATAATTACATTAACTATAGCAACAATTGTTGCCATTTAAGGAATTTTAATAAATGTATTATTGTTTTTTTCTTTCCTAAATCTCAGCCGCATACTGTTGTCATGCCAACTTCATATGAAGTATGGATGAAATTTGGCAGGTGGGCAAATGAAAATGGGAACTCAATTATTTTTTTCATGTTCCTTTCCTTTTCCCCAGAAAACTAATTCTCTCTGTTTATCTCTTTTGGAAAGCCCATTAGAAGAGAAACAGCTGAAGCAGAGAGAATCATTTTGGTTTAGTATGAACTGTAAATAGCTGGAACCCTACAACCATTATACTAATGTGAAGAAGGTTGGAGATAAAAAAGCAGGAAAAGAGGATCCTGGTATAAGATGGGATCATTTGTCATAACTAACCAGATTCCGAATTGATTTGATGTAATAGTGTAGGCACCAAATTAGAATCTGGAGGCCATGAATTCTACTCTTGCGTTAGGCACAAAGCCATTCAGGTGACCTTGGTCAGTCACTCTCTTTTAGCCCAGGAAGCAGGTAATAGGAAACCACTTCTGAAAATCTTACCAATAAAAGTGAATGACTAGTCTTGGAATTGCCAAATATGAACAGTGATTCAAAGGCAACAACAGCCCAGATATAACCAGGCCAGTTGAGAAATAGAATGCAAGTAATAATCTGTTAAAAGACTGAAGACAGAAAGTCAATGTTTGAATCAGGGGACATACAGAGACACAAGAAGAGAATCGGATTTTTAGCTTTTGTAGAAATTGATTTGTGTCATCATTAAGCTTGTATCTGCAATAAAGTATCGACTCAAGCAGAGTTCTTGTCTCCCCCAAGACTTAGTTTCAGAGAAATAATTATTGCACAGGCTTTGGAGGGTCCTCTTACAACTAGTTTCAGTTATTTGACCTAATTCTATCGACTCAACTCGATTAGATTCTATTGTTTGACCTAATTCACATTTCCACTATTACTACTTCTCATTCCTTTCTCAAAAGAATTCTGAAGTGACTTCCAACAGTTTTCAAGGCCTCTCTAAACCTCAATGTGCTAAAAACACTATGAGGCAATCTATAAGATTGGGAAAAACAACACCCAAGCCATGGGGCATTGCTTCATTCACATTGGGCTTATTTCATGTGTGAATTAGTCCAGTGGTTTTTTTTTTACAAAACTGAAATGGAAGAGCTGCAAAGCTATGACATTATTCCTCCATTATAATTAAAAGCCATGGAAAAAATAACAGCTGAACTGAAGCTTTGAATCCAAGGAGAATATTCTGCCATGGGAAGGTAGCCCATCTATAATGTCTTCAATGTAGCCAGAAATATATTGGTTCCACCAACAAACAGATGCTGTGGAATAGCACAGCTGGGATTAGTGACTCATGAACAACACAAAGTTCCACATGGAAGAGCTGAAGCACTAAGTCCAATTAATGCTTCAGGTTGAACTCAGAATCCTTTTAAATAAGACTGCCCCCACTGTGGTTTGGTTCAAAACACTGAGAACACAGTAACCTTCCACCACCCTCCTTCCAAACTGCATAGAAAAATCAGCCTATTTCCCTTAGTACTCATATAACATTTGTTGCTTCAGTTAACTTTTTATTTTTTAAAAAAAACTGTGCTGTGCAAGGAACTGTAAAGATACCTTGATGGTGGTGAAAGGATAGCATAGCCTGCAACTGTTTGCCTGCTAGACAGGTAGTCTTTAACTTATGAGCCCAGAATTTCCAGTATAAATGAATATGGTAATAAGTCGAGGCACTCTTGTTATCTACTTGATTTTGGGTCTTATTATTTTTTTTTTTGTGACGAGTGTAAATGTGGCGGTTGTAAAGGATATGCAGCAGTCATTAAGAAAGTGCCACGATCATTAAGCAAACACCACCATTGTTAAGTGAATACATTTGTTTGTATGTGCATTTTTGCTGGAAATTAGCCACAAAGGCTGGAAATAGAATGTTGGTTGTAAAGTTAAGCCAATTGCCAAGCATATGTATACTGCCATCAGAACTCCGGAACTGGATTTTAAGTATTTTCTTGTTGGGGGTGGTGGTGGAATATATTGTAAATTTGAATGGTTTCTAAGTGACTAGTTGTTAAATGAGGACTGCCTGTATGAAGTGAGGAGAATTAATTAGGCATGAGACAGGATAAGACAAGGATTACTGCCGGTGGAAACAGTCAATCTATAAGCTCCAGCATTCTTAAAGTACAATCACCTTTGCTGTAGTTTGTCTTACTAACTGTCTGACTGAGAATTCAAATTAGCTCTCTTAACAGGAGGCTGCCAAATCAAAGGATCCCAGAACCAAATGGAAAGAGACATATAAGATATATATAGAATGGCTCCAGTGGCTCAAAGACTGAACTTCACAAATAGGCAGGACCAAGGAAACATTCTGGGAGAGAGGTTCAGGAGTTTTAAGTCAAATCCATAGAACTTCTGCCTAGACATTATCATCATGCAGATGATTGTAAATTGTAGATTGGCCACTTAAGGTTGCAAATTAAAGCCCTTAAAAAGTTTGCTGTTGCAGACTTTGACACACATAAACACACTGCATTAGAAGATCCCATATTATTCTTTCTTCTAGTCTATCCTCTCTCTTCACAAGGAGATAAAAGTTATTTTTGGCATGAAAATCTCTGCAAAGCAAGATGGTGAGAAAACTTGTTCTTGAATCAGATTTCCTATGGCATAAGATATCCTACATTTAACTGTATCTTTTTGGACTTCAGTGGTGTAAGAGGTAAAAACTGCATCAGCTTTTCTTTTCTTGTACAACATATTTTAATTCACACTCAATTCATAGAATTGTCAATTGGCTTGAAGCAAGAATGCCTTCATCCACCCACCCCCTCCCAAATTATGCAGTGCAATGTAATGTTGAAGAGATAATATTGCTCTTAAGCTTGTAGCTATCTGTAATTCTGCAGAAAGTACGCTGAGGAAAGGGTTATAAATAATTTGTTCAGAGAGTGTTAAAAGAAGTGGCATGATAACAACTTGATTGCTCACAGTACATACTCAACCTACTATTATTTCTAGTCACACATTTACATTTTTTTTGTGATTTGTCTAACAGCTGCAACATTAGTTTGGACAGAAACAGCAACTGATCAAAAGAAAATAACATAATCACAACTAATGCTTCTCCTACAGCTTACACAAAAATTCTATCTGTCATCAATCAACAACTAGAAAATGTACTGCCCATGTTCAGCAGATCAGACTCCCAAGATTCCAGCCTTAATCTTTAGGCATTTGTTTTGAAAATGCCTTTGTCTTCCCATCAAGGGTATTTTTGTTAATGCGATTATTCATAATCAGTTTTCCATTGTAATAACACACAGTACATTCAGAATTATGACTTCACTAGATTAAGAGGAATACAGCCACACTAAAACTAACAGAATGATATTTTTACCATCAGGAAGATGCATTGTCTTTGAAAAACGAAATGAGTTTAGTTGATTGTCATTAAATGTTATATAAACGAGAATATTTTATTTGGTTTGTATGCACTTTTCTGCTTTGGCAAGCACTCAAGATGATTAGCAACATTAAAAAAAAGAGGATATAAAATTTAATATACTAATTACAATTTGCAACAAATTTAATATTAAATTCATCCAACAGTGAAAAATATGGGGAAAGAAATCAGTCTAAATTATGAGATAGTAAGCGTGCTTTTATTTGAGAATGTTTATAAGATGGTTACTTAAGAGAGGCAATGATTCTATTGTATAAGGTATTGTATAAGGTATCACCATTGTTTAAAGGCAAAGACAAGGCAAGAATCATAATCAGCAAATCCACTTATGTGGGATCCTCTTCCATATAATAATAAGAAGAACTTATTACATCAGTTATCCTCAAGCACTCTCAGGTTTTCAGCAGATGAATGAGGAATTTCACAAGGATCTGGCAGGCAGTTCAAGACTCTAGTTATCCCAGGGGTGGGATTCAAAATTTTTAACAACCTGTTCTGTGGGCGTGGCTTAAGCGGTGGTCTTGGCTTGGTGGTCATGTCATTGGGTGAACATGGCTTGGTGATCATGTTATTGGCTGGGTGTGGCCAACTCAATATCACTCACATCGAGGCACTCATCTTCTCACCTGGCCTCCCATGACTGTGGGGATGCTGTAACAGTGAAAAAACAAAAAGTGAAAAATGGTCACTTTCTTCAGTGCCATTGTAACTTTGAATGGTCACTCCACACAAGCAAAGTACCAGCAAAGGAGGGGAAAAAAACTCCAGAGATGTTCCTGAGACAGGAAGTCTAGTCCTGCCAAGAATGTAATCAGAGTTAATGGAGAGGCAGTTTCTGTAAGCAACATCAGAATGTTTCCTTCCTGCTTTCCTTACAGGATTAGGCCAGTAATTTCTTCTCACAACTGGTTCTCCGAACTGCTTAAAATGTTAACAACCGGTTCTAGCGAATAGGTACGAACTGGTAGAATCCCACCCCTGGGTTAAACACTGCAGTAAGGAAGAGATTAGGGTGTCTGACTGTGTTGCAGTAAAATAACCTCTCTTGTCTTATAGCTCAGTTGCAGCTCTTTGGTTTGTCAGAGAAGAAAAGCAGCTGGGAAGATACCTAGAACGTCACTGGAAGTAAACCCATCTGAAATGTGACTACACACTAGTAAAAGCTCATGTTCAGATCTGTGCAGGGAAGAGGTGGTATTCAGCAGGTTCTGACCAGTTCTGGAGAAATGGTAGCGAAAATTTTGAGTAGTTCGGAGATTGGCAAATACCTCTGCCTGGAGATTTTTCAGTATCCTTCTCCTGCCACGCCCACCAAGCCATGCTCACAGAACCAGTAGTAAAAAAACTTGAATCCCACCACTGATGCAGGGGTGATTCAAGCAGCATAAAGGTGTGAGTTTTGCCATCCTGATTGTGTCTGCAAAATGCTACCCAGCCCTCTTTAAATTCTGTCTTGGGAAAAGATGTTCTCTAAGACTATCTAAAAGCCCACTGTGAAGAAATGGCTAATGAAACTGCTCAGATTCAAGAAGAATTAGGCTCTACAGATGCTAATAGGGATGCCTGGGATTTCATATTGTGAGTGATCTAGAATCATTTTGAATTTGTAAATTCTGGAAGAGCAGGTATTGACTTTATAATTTCAGCTCTACCATTTTCTATTTGCAACCTTGTCTCTCATGGTTGGTAAGATCTCCTAAGAGGTGAAAGGAGGTTGGATTTGAATAGTAGTCAAATACATTCAAGCCCTTCTTTGAATAAGGGGGTATTTCAGTCATGTCGCAATGGCATGTCTCTGCCAAGAAGACTTTACTCACTCAACTTTTTAATTTTAGATGTCTTCAGCTTTCTTAGAAAGATTTAAAGAGAATGGGAGTCCTGCAACTCCCAAGAGTTCTCGGGGAAGCTGGTTATCTGGATCATTGGTAATCAGGTTTTGGACCAATGTACAGTACAGAAACAATGTTGGTCACATTTGTAGATAACCTATAGAATAACCATGATTGATATGGAGAACTGACAGACTCTATCGATATAAGAAAAGGAACAAGACAAGGGTGCCCACTATCACCTCTGTTGTTTATTTTAACCTTGGAAGTGCTAAATAGAAATATTAGAGATGAAAAGAATATAAAAGAGATGAAAATTAAAAAGGAAGAATTTAAATTGCAAGCATTTGCAGATGATCTGGTTTTCATTTTAGAAGACCCATTAGAAACAGCATCAAAATTGATAAAAAAAAAAAGAGANTGATCTGGTTTTCATTTTAGAAGACCCACTAGAAACAGCATCAAAATTGATAGAAAAGATAGAGGCATATGGAAAGGCTGGTTTGAAAATAAATAAAGATAAGACAAAGATTTTGACAAATAATATGCTATCAAGACAAAAGGAAGAACTGGCAGATCTATTGAAAATCCAGGTCACGAATAAGATCAAGTACTTTGGGATACATTTGACTGCAAGATGCAGTATACTAAAAGAGAATAATTATATCAAACTTAAGCAGCAGATAGCACTAGATTTGGCGAAATGGAAAAATTTACAACTGTTATTTATATGGAGATGAATATATCAAGATGAATATATCATCCAGAATTTTATATTTGTTCCAAACAATTCCAATTAGGCTTGGAAAATATTACTTTGAAAATTTAAATAAAATTGTGTTGAAATATATATAGCAAGGTAAGAAAGCGAGAATAAAGTTAAAACTTTTGCAAGATGCCAGAAAAAGAGGAGGATTTGGTTTGCCTTATTGGGAGTTGTATTACCAAGCTACAAATCTGATGTAGGTTAAGGAATGGATAACATTAAGAAATACTAGATTGTTGACATTAAAAGGACATGATCTGTTGTGGGATGGCATGGTATTTCTATGGTATAATATACCATTATACCATTTCTAGGGTATAAAGGAACTAAAACACAGGGGTATTTTAGAAGACATTATACATGGGAGTCTCTGTGGTTAAACTGGGGGAAGTCTAAAATACAATATTATTTGAAAATTCCAGTCTGGCAATTGACTATTGAAACATTTTCTTATCTTATAATACATAAAAAGGAACAAACAGTTAGATATGGTGAAATATTGACTGAAAAGGATGAACTTAAATCTATATAAAAATTAGAGGAACAAGATATAAAGATGAATTGGTTTTCATATGCGCAAATACATTCAAGGTGTGATAAAGACTCTAAAACAAAAGGTTTCTACAATAAATTGACTGATTTGGATAAGATTTTGATAGGTACTGATGAGAAGGTGATTAAAAAATTGTATGGATTATTATTAGAAATTAAACAAGAAGAAGAACAAGTTAAAGAAACAATGATTGCTTGGGGAAAGAATTTTGGATATGGGATTGATTTAGAGAAATGGCAAAAATTGTGGTCTCAAAATTATAAATGACAATGTCAACAGCATATAAAGAAAATTTGTATAAGATGTTTTACAGGTGGCATTTTCCCCGACAAGAATAGCAGAATGTTCAAACAATCTGAAAAATGTTGGAAATGTCATCAGACACCTGGCTCATATTACCATATGTGGTGGACTTGTGCAGATGCTAAAAAGTATTGGATTAAAATCCACACGTGGTTGGAGAAAATGACAAAAAAGCATATAGATTAGAAACCAGAGGTTTTTTATTGGGAATTTGACCTGAAATATATAGTAAAGAATTGAAATACCTGTTTGTAAATGTATTAACAGCGGCTAGGATTGTATTTGCGGAAAATTAAAAAAATGAGAAAATACCATCATCGGAGGAAAACATGGTAATGAGATATGTAGTTTCTTAGAAAATAATAAATATATAAAGAGGTATTCTTTTCTTACTATATTTACAAAATGATTGTAGAATAGATTTGAGATGATAATATGAAGTGTCATGAAACAATTTAAGTTAAATATGATTATTTTATAAAACATGAATGAATAAAAGTATAGTCAAATGATTAACAATGATATCAATGTATTTAATACTTGATTTAAAATATGATGTAATTGCAATTGAAGACGATGAAATGGAAGCACAAAACAATTTGTAAGCCAACTGGCACACTGTATGTATGTATAGGGAAGATGGCTTGATGTTTTTATGTTTTGTCTACGTTCGTTTTAAAAACCAATAAAAATTAATTTTTTTAAAAAAAGAAAATTTATATAAGATGTTCTATAGATTGCATTTTGTGTCGGCAAGGTTGGCAAGGATGCTTAAACAAATCAGCTAAATGTTGGAAATGCCATCAGATACCTGGATTATATTATCATATATGGTGAACATGCACAGAAGCTGAAAAATATTGGACAAAAATACATGGTTGGAAAAGATGATACAGCAACATATTGATTTAAAACCTGAAATATTTTTGTTGGGGATCCTACCTGAAAATTATAATAAAAAGAATGTATGTTTCGTTATTCATGTACTAATTGCAGCTAGGATTGTATTTGTACAAAACTGGAAAAGTGAATAGGTTCTGACTGATGAGAATGTGACTGGGAAAATATTAGAATGTGCAGAAATGAATAGGTTAACACTTGCAATTAAAGAGAAGGAACAAACTGAATACTATTTGATATAGGAATCTTTTTATTGATGGTTTGAGAATAAATATGGGAATGAGAAATTAAAATAGGATAATAGAATCTAATAAGTTAAGATAGGGATTGTTATAATAATTAGACATATTATGTACATCAGTGTTAAGAATAGAGAATCAATACCAACACAATGAACATATGTAAACTGTATTTGTTATTGCACAAGATATTTGTAAGCAGATGAGATGCTGTTTAAATGGCAGATGGATTGTTTGTTTTAAAATAAAATAAATATTTTTAAAAATGAGCATTGAATCAATAATAAAACAATAACAATAGCAACAAGAACTTCCTCCACTGGTTTCTATGTGTGCTAGATTTGGAATAAAAGGAAAAGCAAGCAGTTTTGAAGGTGCCTTCTGGGCCTCATTGTGATATAGCATCTTCCTCCTTCGTTTCAAAGGTTGTTTCTTCTATTTTGTCTTCTCATATATTTATTTGTTTCCAACTTATATTAATTTGTGAAATGCTAATATAAGGTGGGTCAAAAGGCCAAATGAGCCAAATGAGATCAGAGAAGGCCAGACCTTTCATAAAGCAGTTTCCAGATTGATAGATAATTCTTCTCTTGGGTAATGATATGTTGAAGGGAAATAGCAGCAAAGCCAGAGAAAACAGTCACCTTACCTGGAGAAATTAAATAGGAGAAGAGGAAGCACTGAGCAATCATGGCCTGGTTCACAACTATTCTCTCAATATTCATCTCACAATCCAGTTGAAAAAGAAACCTGCACAAATTAAACTGCATTCTGAGAGATCATTTGGGATAGAAAATAGAAATAATCCAGAATGAGGATAACAAGATAAAAGTAGAAAAAAACTGTCTGCATGTTAACTGAGATACAGAATGCTGGTATAATAGGTGCCAGTGGAATAGACAACATCTTTTGGATCTTAAGTTTTGTGAAGTTTCTACCAGTTTATCACATCCCTTCTCTTTGCAAATTCTCCCTAATGATGCTTGGGTGTATAGCGGGGTGGTATTCTACCAGTTCGCACTTATTCTCTAGAACTGGTTGTTAACATCCTAAGCAGTTCAGAGAACTGCTTGGTAGAAAAAATTACTGACCTAATCCTGTAAAGAAGGCAGGAAAGAAACATTCTGATGTTGCTTACAGAAACTGCCTCTCCATTAACCTTATTACATTCTTGGCAGGACTTGACTTCCTGTCTCAGAAATGTCTCTGGAGTTTTTTTTCCCTCCTTTGCTGATACTTTGCTTGTGTGGAGTGAGGTAAGTTTCAATGTTACCGTGACTAAAAAGTGAATTATGACCATTTTTCACACTTATGACTGTTGCAGCATCCCCACAGTCATGAGAGGACAGGCAAGGAGATGTGTGCCTCGATGTAAGTGTCATTGAGTTGGCCACACCGAGCCAATAGCATGACCATGTCCACCCAATCAGATGACCACCAAGCCATACCCACCACCTAAGCCATGCCTACAGAACTGGTTGTTAAAAATTTGACTCCCACACCTGGTGTATAGGCCTTTTCAGTTCTACAGAGGATCTAAACTGTGCCACAATCTAGTCATTCACAAATGTCAGTTCTTTGAATGAAAGCTCTTCATGCATCCAGAGTAATGGAACAATAGCACTAGACCTCACTTTTGTTTCTACTGCTACAACTTTTTGCCCCATTGATAACTAACTCCTGATCAAAGAACATAGATACTATTTCTGTAATACATATTGATGTGTTTGGTTCCATCATTCCACCTAGTCGTGCCAGCCCTGGCAAGAAGGACAGAACCACCATCCCAACCCCTGGAACTGGCTCTGAAGCTGCTGCTGCGGGTGCTGCTGCTGCTGTTGGTACTGTTCGTGCTGGTGCTTCTCCTGCTGCTGGTGCTGCTGGTGTTGCTGCTACTGCTACTGCTGCTGCTGCTGTGGTGGACCAGCCCCAAGTCCCTTAAAGCCCTGCTGCTCAAGCCCCTGAAGGCCCTGCTGCTCAAGCCCCTGCCAGAGGGAGGAAGAGGCAAGGGAAGGAGNGCTGAACATAATTAAGCATAAAGGCTAGGTCCCACTGGCCGACGGATGCAAAACGTATGTAAAAAGGACACAGCGGATGAGCAAAATTTTGGGGGTGGCTCCATCCATTGTTATCCACTCCAAAAAGTGCCCCAAATTTGCATAAACAGAACAGAAAACAACGGAAAGGAACAGACGGGGGTAGTACGTAGCGAGGATGTTAAGCGGATGTTTGTAGGAAGCCCAGCGGATGGAAGTGGATGGAAGCGGATGACAAATCCAAAGGGCTTCCGGGGGAGAATTGTGAAGCGGATGCATAGCGGAAGGAGCAGATGCATAGCAGATGACAGGAGACAGCTGCTCTGTCCAGGCAGGTGTCTTTGGAGGCTCCCATGGCAGAGATCCCCCGACAGCTGCACTCCCCATGCCAGAGGACATGGAGGATCCCCTGTCACAAATGGAGGAAGAAGCGGCAGCAACCAGAGACCAACCCACCCCCACCCCTGGCTCCACCTCCACAGAAAGCAGGCAGAGAGGCGAGGCAGACTGGAGGGACAGAGCTACACTGTCCTGCTGGAGATCAGAGACACATTCAAAACCAGCACAGATCTTCTCTATCAGCTGGTCCACAGTGACATACCATCCTCGAACTGCAAGCCCTTCATCACGTACGTGAGCCAGACCCTCATGGACCTGCCCGAGGCCCAGTANGGATGGTGGAAGCACATGCACACCTGGTATGGCAAGCTACACCTGAAGAAATCTGGCCAGGCCGCTGTCAAGCTCACTAACTGGGAGATGTACGTCATGGCCAAGTGCAGCTTCCTGGAGGGTGAGGTCAAAACCAGCACAGATCTTCTCTCTCAGCTGGTGCACAGCGACATACCATCCTCGAACCAGAAGTCCTTAATCACCTACGTGAGCCTGACCCTCATGGACCTGCCCGAGGCCCAGTACCAGGGGATGAAGCAGAAGATCACAGCACTTCTGCACAACCCTCCAAGTCCAGCTGAACCTGCTCCGACCCAGTTCAGGTCTGCTCTTCCACCCCAGGCAATGTCACAGCCCGTCCACGGCTTTCAACAGCCCATCACCTACCAAAGCTACGAGTACCAGGACTTCCCATACCAGAGGCAGCCCTTCCCAGTCCAGGCCCAGGTTCATTGCATGCCACAGATGCCTCACCTCACCCAGCTGCAGACCAGACAGCCCCACTACATTCCTCCTTCCCCCACCCCACAGCCAAGCCCCTCAACGGACAATCTGTCATCAGTCTTGGGCCTGACATCACAGGTCCTTGGTGAAGGGCCTCTTAACCTCATGGGATTGAGTCAGCTCTCTGAGAGCTTCCTGAACACACCATCCCCTATTGTACTCTCGGGACCAAGTACCCCAATGGCGCCTCAGACCAGCACTCCAGCCACGGCCACCTCCACAGTCCCTGGCCACTTGACAGCTGAGACCATGGACATGCCTCAGAGTGACTGAGAATAGTGCCGGAGACTGAGTTNACCAGACAGCCCCACTACACTCCTCCTTCCTCCACCCCACAACCAAGCCCCTCAACAGACAATCTGTCTTCAGTCTTGTGCCTGACATCCCAGGTCCTTGATGAAGGGCCTCTCAATCTCACGGGACTGAGTCAGCTCTCGGAGAGCTTCCTGAACACACCATTCCCTGTTATACTCTCAGGGACAAGCACCCCAATGGCGCCTCAGACCAGCACTCCAGCCACAGCCACCTCCACAGTCCCTGGCCTCTTGACAACTGAGACTATGGACATGCCTCAGAGTGACTGAGAATAGTCACTGAGTGACTATTGAGTCACTATTGACTATTGAGTCACTGAGTGCCTCAGAGTGACTGAGAATAGAGACTGAGTTGTTACTTGTTCACTTTATCTTTGCTTAAAAACACTTTACTTGGTTCATTTTGCTCTTTTAATAAAGTCATACAGTTTAGTTAAGACAGTTATTAAGAAAGGGTAAGGGTAGTTGTGGGATAGGTAAGGATAGCTGTGGGATAGATAAACCTCCAGTGCAAGCATAGTGGGACTGTATGGTCCACNGCATGCTTGTGGGATAGGTAAGGATAGTTGTGGGATGGGTAAGGATAGTTGTGGGATAGGTAAGGATAGCTGTGGGATAGATAAGCATAGTTGTGGGATGGGTAAGAGGGAAAGAGAAAGAGAAAGAGAGAGAGAAAGCAAAAGAAACAAAAGAAAAAGAACAAAAAAGAGAAAGCAAAAGAAAGAAAAAGCAAGCAAGTAAACAAGAAAGCCAGCAAGAATGAAAGAAAAAGAAATACATCCACCTTTCCACCCAACATTCTTCATTCATATTGTGTTCATCTGCCTGAGTGTGTGTTCAAAATAAAATGAAATGAAATAATAAAATGAAATAAAAATATTAGGAGGTATAATTGTGCATCCCTGCTGTGCAAGAATCACACCTCTTTCTTTTAAAGAACCACTGTTAGCTGTGATGGTAGAACAGCATGGCAAGCCCAACTCACAATAGTCTTACCCAGTGGTGGGATTCAATTTTTTTTCCAACCGGTTCTGTGGGCATGGCTTATTTGGTGGGCTTGGCTTGTTGGTCATGTGACTGGGTGGGCGTGCTGGATGGTCATGTGATTGGGTGGCCATGGCCAACTTGATGTCACTCACATCAAGGGGTGCCTTGCCTGGCCTCTCATTGCCTCAAAGAGATACAATTTCCCTCTCTATTTATTTACTACTACTGAACATCCAAAATACACTATTTAATCCTATGTACGTATGCCATATGTATACATACATATTACATAGTATAGTGTGTGTATAGGGCCTATGGTTGAACCCCTTTATGTATAGAGAGGGGGGGTGGGGGAAGAGCACAAATGGGGAAATGGTTTTCTTAAATCATAGATCGGGAATCAAGGTAAGATCAAAGTTTGGTTCACACTTTACTTAAAGCACACACACAAAAAGTCCAAAGTTTATAAATTCTTCTTTCTACAGAGATTGTGAACTGTTTGGAAGGATTAACTTTGAGTTGGGGGACCTGAAAGGAGCCTCCGTGAAGAATCTGCGCTGTCACATTAAGCTGTCCCCCGGACAACAGTTTGAGCTGGCTAATCCTTTCAATCCAGAAGCATAGCAAGGGGCTCATTCCCACCGGTGACAAACTTTGGGTTTATTGATTTTAGGTTGATTGATTGATTATGTGCCATCAAGTTGTTGTTGACTCCTAGTGACCATATCGACTGTTCACTCTTTTTCTTGCCCGGTTAGGTTGCATAGACATCCTATCTGTCAATGACTACTTCTGCTTTAACTGCAACAATACAAGAGCGCACAACAGATACAAACTCAATGTAAACCTCTCCAAACTTGATTGCAGAAAGTACGACTTCAGTAACAGTAGACAATGCCTGGAATGCACTACCTGACTCTGTTGTCACCTGCTCAAACTCCCACACCTTTACCCTCAAACTAACCTCTATTGATCTCACCCCATTCCTAAGAGATCTGTAAGGGGAGTGCATAAGTGCACCATCGTGCCTATCATCCCTGTCCTATTGTCCTCATTTATTCATACCTATTTCCTGTATTCTTACTCATGTTTACACTTATACCTATTATCTTGTAAGCGATTGACAAATCAAATCAATAAATAAAATAAAGATCTTAACTCACCCCAGATGATTGGAGAATTGGGTGAGAACGGGGACACCCGCAAGCTTGAAAGAGGTGACAGCTACCCAAGTCAAAGGTATTCTGCCCAAAAATCAAATATTTATTTGACAGTGTTGTGATTTGCCAGCAGCAGGTGTGGAAGGCTGAGGTCTCAGAGAGCAAGGACTCAGATGAGGAGCCTGCGTGTGATGCAGGGATGGGGCCAGACCACCAGGGAGTGGAATGCTGCCTTTGGAGATTGTGGAGGTTGGCAGCAGCAATGAAGAGGTCCCTGAGGAGCCTGTGCCCAGTACGCATGCACACAGGGATTCTCGAAGGAAAGAGCAGCTGCAGCAGCACGGGTGACTCAGGAGTAAGGCTGCAAGATAATGGCCCCTCCCTCAAGAGATAAAAGCCAGCTAAGAAACCTGAGTTCTTTACAGGAAACAAAGATGTTTTTGCACTCAAGTCTTGTGGACGTTTGGAATATCTTGGTTGGTGTTTGGAGACTCTTTATGTTTGAAATCTTTTTTAGTAACTTTATCTAGTGTTCTTGGCAACCTTGCACTGCCTTGGCAAGGCTCATTCTTATAAGAGATAATTAATTTGAAACAGCCTTTTAACCGTGAAGGAATGGAATTCGTAAAGAATCATTAAAAGGTTTTGCTGTTACCTCTGCTTCGTGTTTGTTTCCTTGGAACAAGGTTTGGGTCAGAACAGACAAGGAGGGAAATAAGTGACACAAATCCCAGGGCAGGTACAGAAAATGAAAATGATGTACTAATAGCTGGAGAAGGCTCCATTGAGAAGGGAAAAGAGCGATGGCAAGACAATTTATCATGGAAAAGAACTGACACCACCATGAGGTTACAAGGCCACTGGCTTTTCTTACTGGCAATTGTTTGGATTTGGACAAATTCAGCAGATCTTGCATGGATGCCAGAAAGAATTATGCTTCCCATTGCAATAATGTCACTTCGCAGGAAATTTTCTATTTAGTTTCTTCTAAACGAATAGTCTCTCCAGAACACATAGGAGTTATAAAACATTCTAGACCTGTGGCAGCATGCATTGCCCAGCTCAGTTCTAGTGGCCAGCTGGCCTTTGGGTCTCTGCCACGCATGCACGGGGCACATATGGGGAGGGCACGCATGCACAGAGGCGCATGCATGCAGGGGCATACTTCTGGACAGGGGGGCATGTGCATGCATGGGGGTCCGCCTTGCATTTTGGGTATGTGCGCATGCACGCTTTTGGCACTCGGGGCCCAAAAAGTTCACCATCACTGTTCTAGACAGCAATCCTATAATACTGGATTTGTTCAGAACATTTCATTATAAATAGCTAGCTGCACTCTTCCCTCTTAAGCAGCTGCTACTTAAAAGGAAGAAGAAAGTAGGATAGAGATAATGACATGTTTAATGTTATGTTAACTCAGCCTGGTGTCAAATAAATACCTCTTCATTTTGTATTTTTGAGCTAAACAATGCTACCCCCCCAGTCTTCCCCCATACCCTCATGTGCATAAATTTAGAAAGCAGTAGCACTTAGCATATTGCCCCCAACAATTTGGGTCCTCATTTTATTCACCTTGCAAGGATGGAAGACTGAGTCAACCTTGAGCCTGATGGCATTTGAGCTGCCAAATTGCAGGCAGCCGGCAGGCAGCAGAAGTAGCTTGCAGTACTGCACTCAAACCACTGTGCCACCGAGGCTAGATAGAATCTCAGGCTTAACAGAAGGTAATCTATGGGAAAACTAACAAAACTGATCCTTTAACACTTAGTAGCATTCCAACTAAAGTAATGATGAACATGAGCCAAATATAGAAAAGCAATGAGATCAGCCTGGCAACCAAATGTAGGTTAGTTCACTCTGCTGTGTTCCTTGTAAGCTACCTGTGATTGTGAAAGTTGGACCCTAAAAAAGCAAAACAGGAAGAACATTGACATGTTTAGCTGTGGTGCTAGAGAAGGCTCCTGCACAATCCTTGGACCAGTGGTGGAATTCACATTTTTTACTACCAGTTCTGAGGAGGTGGCTTGGTGGCATGGTGTGGCTTGGTGGACGTGGCAAGGGAAAGATACTGCTAAATCCCCATTCCCTCCCCACCCAACAAACCTGCTTTCCAGCTCTGTTTTCCTGTGCAGGGCAACCAAAGAAGACCCAGCTGATCAGTTGGGGCCCAATGGGAGACAGAGAATAGATGGGGTTGGCGGAGCCAGTCAGAGGTGTGATTTGCCAGTTCTCCGAACTACTCAAAATTTCTGCTACCGGTTCTCCAAAACTGGTCAGGACCTGCTGAATACCATCTCTGCCTTGGACAGGAAAGATGACTAACAAGCAAGTACTGGAGCTCATAACATCAGACCTGGAAGGCGAAATCACAAAACTGCATCTCATGTACTTTGTGCCATGTTGCTAAAGAAAGCAATTATGATTGGAAGAGTTGGCGGTAGTAGCTTAATTAAACAGACTTAATGTTTGTAAGCTGCCTTGAGTCATGGAAAGTGAGCGATTCAAGTATAAATTTTCTAAATAAATCAATCCACGCTAAAATATCAGCCGGTCAGTCAATCAACCAATCAGTTAAGTAATTAAATCACTAAGAATAACACGCTGGTGACACCATCAATTCTTTGTGTAAATGTCTATGGAGATTATCAGTCCGCCAAGTCATGGTTGTCCCAAAGGTGCTTTTTATTTCAAGAGGCAAAAGCTTGCAGTATTTTGCAAGTTCATGAAGAATATTAGCTTCAGTTAGTTTTGTCTCTCAAGGGTCTAATACAGAACTAGGCAGATTAGCAAAGATTTAACAGAAAACAACCTGTCTCATTTTTACATCTGCCTTTTGTGTTGCAAGACATTCATTATCCCATTAAAACAATCTCTCTCACGCCTTCTCCAAACCTAAGAGGGAAAGTTAATAAACACCGGGAATGGGGGATGACACAATGACCTTCAATTATGAAACTAGCTAAAGCACAGGAAGCCAAACCTCAACTTAATGTTTATTCAGCTTTGATGTGCTAATATCCACACTCCCTCCCAAAAAAATCTCACCCACTTAACTTGCTGGAGATGAGGGAAGCTACTGCCTGCTAATTTTGCCACTTAGAATGCAAGTGGGAATAAATACATGCTTCCCTGATTAATGTTTCCAGTTACGATTCAAATCTACCTTTTGGAATTTGATGGGCAGAATTCTGAACCACAATGCAACCTTCTCTGAGCACTAAATAAAAACACAAGTCTCCATCTTTATTCTTTTATAAATGCTGCATTTCCACAATACAGGGTACTCCTCGGCTTACGACCACAGTTGAGTCCAGTATTTATGTCACTAAGTGAAATGTTTGTTAAATGAGTTTTGCCACATGTTACGATTTTTCTTGCTACTGTTGTTAAGTGAATCATTGCATTCGTTAAGTCGGTAACACGGTTGTTAAGTAAATCTGGATTCCCCATTGATTTCGCTCTTCAGAAAGTTCCAAAGAGGATCACATGACACTGCAACCCCATCATAAATATGAACCAGTCTCCAAAATGTTGATCACGTGACCACTGGGATGCTGCAACAGTTGTAAATGTGAAAAATAGTCATAAGTCACTTTTTTCAGGGCTGTTGTAACTTTGAACGGTAACTAAATGAACTGTTGTAAGTCGAGGACTAGCTGTACCTGAAATTCATTTCTGGAGAAGCTGCATGTCCAGTATAGCTGGATTCTTTACTTGAGATAAGTTGGCCTTTGAATTATCCAGAATGCCTGAATATTGTCCTGATATAGCTGTAAACCTCACAATTTAGACATATCTCAGTTTACAGAGACAGTTATACATCTTGTTTCACCTCCTCAAAAAATTGGCTGACACTTCCAGTGCCAAACAACCCCAATTATCAATTCCTGGAGAGGAAGGAGAAAGGGAAAAGGGAGAGATACAGACTGTTGACCTCATAGGAATATGATGTTATTTTACACTAGAGTGCTGACATTTCTCTCCAGTCCTATCTGATCTGGAAAGAAAAGGGGAGCTTGACTTTGCTAGCACTCCTTTTCAAAAAGTCTCTAATGGGAGTCACTAATAATACTTTCTCTTTAGAAAGAAATGGCAGCTTTAAAAAAAAAATATGTAAATGAAAGCTCCAAATTGCATCTTGGTTCTAATGCAGAGACCATAGATGGCCCACAATGGCACAGTGGTTAGAGTGCAGTACTGCAGGCTACTTCTGCTGACTGCCGGCTGACTGCAATTTGGTGGTTTGAATCTGACCAGGCTCAAGGTTGACTCAGCCTTCCAT
>BHFT01001811.1:0-13364 GCA_004320025.1 Laticauda laticaudata
AATCCAAGAAAGAAATACTTAGACTCTTTTAATCAGAGAAAAGATATCTTTTACTGGAAATCAAGTGGTAGCAAAAAAAGAATTTTGAATCTGAGAAAATGGGTGCGTCAATCACACAAAGTAATGGCAACGTTCCCACTCCCAATAGTTCAATTGGCTCATCCAATTAAAAGTTGTGTAGATCATAATGTGGGCATCTCCAGGTGGTGATGAGGCTTTTGTTCATTGACCTTGACATAGTTTGATAAAGGGTTGCAGCTGTGCATAGCACAGGAGCAGAGCAAGAATGCACAGAGCAAGAATGTAACCCCCCCCACCCAGTTTATACAGTTCTGGTTTGCAACACCTCCAGCTCACTTCCCACAGCCATTCCCCCCTCCTCCCCCTATTACTTATGACAGCCGAAAGATGCAAAAGAAAGGGAAAAAATCTTGAAGGCTGACATTTCAGTTCTAGGATGGTGGCTGCACCAGAGGAATCTCCTGCTTGCCATGTTGCACCTGAGCTTCATCTTTCTGTGTCCCCCTCACAGACCTTCCTCTTTCAGGAAGCTCATATATAAAACTGATAGCAAAGCACTTACTCTGAGAAGTCACAGGTGACCGTTAATTATACTGGGCTTAAACTTCTCCAGCACTGAAGGGAGCTGCTTCCTGAAAGGTTTATTAATCTCCCTGCAGGCCCTTTGACATGGCCCATTCCTTTTCTCTGCAGGGTGGAGGGTGAAAGCTGGGAACTTTGCAGCTCGGGAAGCAACTGCCATGAAGGTGAGGCTTGCTGGGCTTCCAAAGGGGGAAAGCCAACACAGATGCTTCCCTGGGTTTTAGATGAGTACCTGGTGATCACAACCACAGTTGTTCTCCAAAGATCCTCCAGAAAGATCCCAGACATGAAAAGACCAGTCAGTAACAATGCTGGATCTGAAGAAATCTCTTCTCTCATGGCCGAAATGTTCAGGACACTTGAAAGTCGCCAACAAGCCCAGGAAATGTCAGGCCAGAAGGAGACCACTGACCTCCTGCCCAGCTGCCCTGTCCAGTGTTGGGCAAAACCCAAAGCTCCTCCTTTCTTGGTGGGCGAAGTAAGGACAGTCACTTGGCTTCAGGAGAAAGATGTGGGGGGAGGGGGCGGAGAGAGAGAGCATCCCCTCCCCTGGGAAACCACCAGTACTGCCAACTGGAGCAGTGGGACAAGACGGTTTTCTACACCCCCCCCTGCATTTTGTGGAAAGGTGAGCCAAGAAAGACCTCCATTAATCAGTTCTGCTGTCACTGAGCAGAAGGATCTGGAGACCTAAGAGTCACCAGTGGTTTAAATTAAAAGTTATGCTTTGAAGCCTTTACTGAACAAAACCTTCTGTTTAAAGGTCTATGCGTGGTTCCATGATCCAATAGTTTTAATGTAAAGTTTGCAGATCAGTAAGTTCTATAACATTGTTCAACCTTTTTGTCAGATGGTTACGTGACTTAAAAATGAAGCCAGAAGCTGTGATAAAGTGGCTCCAAAAAGCGGGGGTGCCCCTTCTGTGCCACATAGTGTTCCCCCCAAACCGAGGGCTCTGCTTGTGCGGCCCCCTGCTCCAATGGAGGTTCTTCATGGAAAGTGGCTCAAAGTACTTGAAGGCAGGGGCAGGATCCCACCAGTTCAGACCGGTTTGAATGAACCGGATGTTAAAGTTACATCTGGATCCCTGAACCGGCATTTCAACCAAGTGGCTGGCCCCGCTCACCCCCCACCCCCAGGAGTCTCCACGTGGCCCATTTTCGATGGAGGTAAGTGTAGGGTCCACATGGAGGCATTGGAAGGGGGGAAAAACAGGNGTCCAGAAGCGGAACTATTTCTGGATTCCGGAGGGCCTCCAGAGCCCGGGGAAGGCCGCTTTTGCCCCCCCCCGAGGCCCGGGAGAAGCCTCTGGACCCCCGGGAAGGTGAAAATGGTCTTTCCCAGGCTCTAGAGGCTCTCCAGAAACAGGACGTTCCAGTAGGCCACACCCACCACGGCCACGCCCACCCAGCAATGAACTGGTTGCTGGGATTTTTGAATCCCACCCCTGCTTGAAGGCCACAACTCGATGAGAGCAGAAATAAAACTGAACTCATCCCTAAAAGATTAACTGGATTAGAAATATTAGGAAAAATACATTTTGTGCAATCTGGAGTAGTCTGTTGACACTGAAGGGAATTGAAATTCTGCCACATCCACACAGCTGCTTTGGCTCCCCTCCTGCCCCCCAACTGGCACCAAGTCAGGCTGCCTTAGGTTTTGCCATCGCCCACCCTGTCAGCACCCCCTCCTTGCACTCCTCAAATGGGCCCAAGAGATGCTGCTGCTGCTTCCCAGGCCTGGTTCGAAGGGCTGAGACTGGTGGCTCCATGGGCCAAACTGCTCCTGGGGCAGGAGCAGCACCTGAAAAGTTTCCTTCAATTTACCAGCCACCTTATTCTGGAACTCCAGGCACTGGAGGTTTTTCCCCTTTGTTACTTCACTGTCATGGCGTGGGGGCTTCAGACAGTCGCTCATGCCTTGGCCACCTCTTGGCTGGATGACTGCAATGAAAGGGGCTGCCTTTGGAGGCCCTTGGGAACTACCCCTGGCCAAGAACGCAGCAGTGCAGGGACAGAGGGGCAGGTCTCGCTCGGTGGGCTGCTCCATGAGCTGAACTGATTGCCTGGGGGTCTGATTCAAGGTGCTCTCACTACCTGTATAGCCCTACCTGGCACAGGGCCTGGTTATTTCAGAGAGCACCTGTCTCCATTAGTACCTCCTCCCCAGCCTGTCCTATCCAGATTCCTTCTTAAGCTGTGTCATATATTGGCACCCCAGAAATGCTCCTTCTCTCTCACAGCATCTTTCCTTTACAATGAAGTCTCTTCCCTGAGATGAACGATCCCTACTTTGCTGTTGCTTTGAAGGGCCCCGAAGGCCTCCAGTGAAGAACCAACCCCCTTTTCTTCCTTTGCTCATCTTGTAGTCTACCTTCCTTCCACTGGCTTAGGCTGAGTGATCTGGGGTGTGTGTGTGCCTGCAGCCAGAAAAGAGCATTCAGGGGGTGAAGGGCACAGCTGGAGCCCTTCTGGGTCGGTTGCTGGAATGAGGGAGGGACTAACTGGGAGATCCATTGTGGGGCTGGTGGAGGAATGGCCTGGACTCCAATAATGATGTTTGCTCTAAGAGTGAACCTCACAGCTGGCAAAGGTGTGTGGGAATGCCCTTGGAAAATGATGGGGAGATATGCTGCCTAGGGAATTATCAGGTGGGTGGGTGGGTGAGCCCCCAGCTGCATAACAGGCAGAGAAAAAGGGGCCTTCCTGACTCAGATGATAAAAGAGATGGTGAGAAGTGTACTTTCAGACTTGCAAAATTCTGTAAATGTGGCCCCACAATAAAGTCGAATTAGCTCATCCTGTCATGTTTCCTGTCAGGCCTACCTGGGATGCTGACAGTAACGGGTGTATTCTGTACCTGCAGAACTTTTTGTAGTTATGCAAATGTTTTGTCACTGAGCCCAAATGTCATAGAAGTACGTATGTCTACTGGCAAAATGTAACATCTATACATATTGTGGGGCTAAATTAGCAGAACTCTCTCTCTCTCTCTCTCTCTCTCTTTCTGTATATGTTTATGTATATGTACACACACACACACACACACACACATATATGCATGACAAAACATGTCAGGAGAGATTGGAGGAACTGAATATGTACAGTCTGGAGGACAGAAAGGAAAGAGAGGGACATGATTGATACCTTGAAATATATTAAATATGTGAACTGGGTTCTAGAAAGTTCTAGGATTTTCAATATTAAGCAAAAATCAAGACCCCTCAGAGGCATCATCTCAAACTGATGGGAGGAAGTATTGAAAGTAATGTTGGGAAGTGCGGCTTTACAGAAAGAGTCGAGGAAGCTTGGGACTAACTTTCAGTGGAGGCAGAGCATCAGTCATCAATAACTGTTTAAATATGCTTGGGAAAAGCACACGTCCAAAAACTAAAAATGCAAATAAAATATAAAAATAATTAAAATAATAAATACATTAATAAACAAGTAAACTCCAAGGGCAGACTCGATAGACCACGAGGTCTTTTTCAACCATCCCTTTTCTGTGCCTCTGGCAGGAGTGGGATTCTACCAGTTCTGTCCGATTCTATAAAACCCCTTGTTAACTTTCTAAGCAGTTTGGAAAACCAGTAGTTAGAAGCAATCTCCTTTTGTTTATTTTCCACCCTTATTACATTCTTGCCAGTACGCCTAGACTTCCTGTCTCCGGAGCTTCTCAAGTGTTGTTTTAAGATTTTTTACACTGCTGTTGGGAGGAAAATACTTCCCTGGACAATCAGCACTTTGAAGAAATAATTTGAATAATGAAGCAAAGCTTTTTAGTGACAGGGAACCAAGATGAATGACATTCAGCAAGGCTTCTTGGCTAGCTTAGAAGATTAACATTCAAATGTGAGTATACATACCCTTTCTGAGTTTTTGGTCTAAAACTGTTTTTTTGGTGAAGGTTAATTCTGTGCTTGGTGACGTTTAAATTCCTGTATTTATTGATGGGATAATTTTCCATATTTAGCTTCAACAACAACAGCTACTGTTGTGATTTAATTATTTGTATTATGTTTGAATTTTTTTCCTGCTCATGGTTTCTTTCTATCTGGGGAGGGGGTCTTCCTCACGCTTTACTACTATCTGGCACGTTCCTTTTGGGGTGTACTTCCAAGAGGCAGGATGCAAGCTTTGCACTGATTTTTTTTACTGCCTTTCTGGGGGGCAGTGACCTTTCCTTAAATCTGGAATGATTTTCCTTAGGATATCTTGTGAGGTGAGTACAAATGTATCTTTAATGGTGCAAATGTGTCTAAAAGATTGCTTTTCCTGAGTGTGCTTTTTATGAACAGCTTAAAATGCACCTCTCTGCCTAAGGGTTTGCACTTTATGAGGCAAGAGTTGGCTGTCTTGATTAGTTATCTGCTTGATAGTTATCACTGCATTTTAACTATTTTAATTCCTCAAGGTGCTCTGGCACCCTGCCTGATTTGTAACTCCCGCTTGCAGGTATTTTTAATCTAATGATCGGTATTTAGAGCAGCTTTTTGCAAGCAAAGAAGCTTTTTGTATTTTTGTACAGGTAATCCATGACTTATAACAGTTCATTTAGTGATCATTCAAAGTTACAATGGCATTGAAAAAAGTGACTTATGACCATTGTAGCATCCCCTGTCTTGAAAGGCCAGGCGAGGAGAAGCACCCCTTGACATGAGTGATGTCATGTTGGCCACGCCCACCCAGACACACCTACCAACTAAGCCATGCCCACAGAACCAGTTGTTAAAAAAACTGAGCACCCCTGGCCTCTGGGGTGATACAGTGGTTGGAAGGACGTGTAGCAGGGAGCACTTCCTGACTACTTCTCCTTCCACAGTTCAGGGCAGGATTTGCTGGCTGGAATAACAGAGTCTTGGTACTTTTGTCCACCAGAGATGCTAGTTTGCCTCTGAAAGGAGATCCCTGCAGCATCTTCTTCACCCTCGAACTGGCACTCCTGTCTGCCTGGGGTCAGCCTGCATCCTTATCAGTTCTCAAGCAATCCTCTCTCCCATGGTAGTCTGTCCCTAATACCCCCCCTCAAAGAAATGCATCTCACCCCATGAAGTAATTAATTCTCTCCGCCAGGCCTTTGCTCATGGCCTTTGCGCTGCTCCTGCTGCCCACAGCTCCCCCCCCCCAAGCCTTCTGCAAGAGTAACCTCCATGCTGCGAATTGATCCCCCGACCTTTGCTGGGGAAGTGCTATTGATTGCATGGCTGCAGTAAATCTCCCCTGGATCCTCAAAAGCATTTGGACATATGACCCACGGATGGAGATTCAGACCCGTGGGGAGGGGCCCAAAGCTGCCCTTCACACCAAGTGTTCTGTATGAACATGGATGGAGACAGTATGAAGACAGGTGTTATAGGCAGCTAGAAACAGAATCCAACTGGTGGGGAGGCTACATTTCTCTGAGTTTTACTCTCAATTTATTGAACTTGCTCTTGGGCCCCCTCCAATTGCCGTTGCTTGTGCTAATACATTCGTGGTTTTCTGTGTTGATTCTGCCAACACAAATGGGAGATCTACTCCACTGTCAGGATTCTGAATATAGGATCAAGGCTGATTAGTCCAGTACATTAGTATTGGATCAATTCCGGATTTTAAAGTTTACATTGACTATAGCACGTGTAAGACTATCCACTAAGGCAGTGGTTGCCAACTGGTGGGCTTAGGACCACTGGTGGTCTGTGAGAAAATTTTGGTGGTCCACAGAGAAATGGCTCCCCCAAAGCCCCCCCCCAAAGCAATTAATCCAGGCTGTGCGAGAACACAAGGCTGTGCCGCCCACATGGCCCGTCCACCCGCAGGCCCCCACCCTTCGGCCAAGTGCAAACCAGCCACATGAACTGGAACTGGAAGGTAAGACCAATGTTGGGGGAGGGAAATCTGCCCCAGGGTGGCTTTCTGGCATTGGTGGGAAACTTGGTCCCATATTCCAGCTTCTCCAGTCCATGGCAGGCTGGTGCACCCGGGTGGAGGAGCAGCTGCTCCAGGATGACTAAAGGGCCTGTCCTGTGACTACTGCACCTCTGGAATATGGGACCAACTTTCCCACCAATGTCACCAAGCCACTGTCAGTCAAAATTTATATTAGCGGTCCATGGGATTTAAAATTATGAGTTTGGTGGTCCCTGAGGTCCAAAAGGTTGGTGACCTCTGCACTAAGGGGCCTGTCCATAGATGCAACTTAGGCAGTTAACCAAGCAGCAGCCCCCAACCTTTTGGGCACCAGGGACTGGTTCCATGGAGAGAGGTTTTTCCACAAACCAGAGGTGGCCTGGTTTCGTGTGCTGCCTGCAACCTGCAGATGGGGCTTTGCTTGTTTGCATGGCCCAGTTTCTGGCATGCCACTGACTGGTGCCAGTCCATGGTTGGGGATCTCTGATTTAGAGCAACTAACAGGGCACCAACTGGGAAAAATGAATACATCTTGGAGGAAGTAAGGTGCCAATTGCATGAATCCTTGAGGGGATCCAGTGGGGATCATGGGCTAGTGGAGAATCACCTCTGACCAGTACTGTCCAGAGTCAGTGAGCAGCTATCAGGTTCACTCACAAGTGCTAGATTAAATCTTTCCTGGTTTGAAGACTGATGGAGAAGCCTGCCTACCAAAGCCACTTGTTCTCAGTGAGGAGAGGTACCTGCCAATGTGTGGGCAGCCCTCCTGACTCCCCCAAGGCCCCCAACAACTACAGGCAGCAAAGCGCTACTGCCCTATGAAGGCAAGTCACCGGGCAGACCAGACTTTGCTGGTATTTAGTCACACACACACACACACACACACACACACACACACACACAGGGGTGGGATTCTACCAGTTTGCACCTATTCACTAGAACCGATTGTTAACATTCTAAGCAGTTCAAAGAACCAGCTGTTAGAAGAAATTACTGGGTAATCCTGTAAGGAAGGCAGGAAGGAAACATTCTGGTGTTGCTTACAGAAACTGCCTCTCCGTTAACCCTGATTACATTCTTGGCAGGACTAGACTTCCTGTCTCAGGAACTTCTCTGGAGTTTTTTTCCCCTCCTTTGCTGGTACTTTGCTTGTGTGGAGTGACCATTCAAAGTTACAATGGCACTGAAAAAAGTGACTTATGACCATTTTTCACACTTACGACTGTTGCAGCATCCCCACAGTCATGAGAGGCCAGGTGAGGAGATGCGTGCCTCGATGTGAGTGATATTGAGTTGGCCATACCCAGCCAATAGCATGACCACCAAGCCACGTCCACCAAGTCACATGACCTCCAAGCCACCCCCACCACCTAAGCCATGCCCACAGAACTGGTTGTTTGAAAAATTGAATCCCACCCCTGCACACATACACACACACACACACACACACACACACAGAGGGAGAGAGAGAGAGAGTGATGTGACTGCCCAGCTTGCTAAATGTCACAGCTTCTAAAAATTAGAACCATATACTTTACTAAAGAAGTGGAAAACATAAAATGCTAAGGCAACACTGCAGCTGACAACAGTGAGATCTCATGACACTTCCCTGCCCTAAAATCTGGGAAAGTAGGAGGTCTGGTCGGAACCTCACTTGGCACGGACTTTCAAAGGATAGGCACAGCAGCAGAAAAGGCCCATGGGATGCCATTCTCCAAGGAGGGAGAGGATTGTGGGCAGGAGAGGAGAGGCAGGGGCCATTGGAACCGCATTGTAGCCAGATTCTATTTATTTGTTGATTGATTGATTTGATTTGTCAAACGCTCACAATATAATAAAAATAAGAATAAATAGAAATACAGGAAATAGAAACAAATAAATGGGGACAATAGGACAGGGAAGGTAGGCATGACTGTGCGCTTATGCACGCCCCTTACAGACCTCTTTGGAATGGGGTGAGGTCAATAGTGGTTAGTTTGAGGTTAAAGGAGTGGGGGTTAGAGGATGTAACAATGGAGTCAGGTAGTGAGTTCCAAGCATTGACTGCTCTGTTGCTGAAATTGTATTTCCTGCAATCAAGTTTGGAGTGGTTTGCATTAAGTTTGTATCTGTTGTGTGCTCTTGCATTGTTGTGGTTGAAGCTGAAGTATGATTGACTGGTAGGACATTGCATCAGATAATTTTATATACTACACTTAAGTCCAATCTTATTCTGCCCTCATCCCATCCCAATGGAGCGAACTAAAGAAGCAGTTGAAAAATCTGAAACTTTGAATTATTCCCACCTGTAAAAAGTGCAGAAAGAATTTCTTAGTGGCTCCTCTTTGGGTCCCTTGCAAGAAAGGCAGATTGGCTTCTTTCCCTGATCTCTCTGCTGTGTCTGTGGGGGTGTGTGGTGTGTGTCCTGGAGCTGCAAAGAAGAGGGGATCCTTGTCACTCATAAGAAAAGGTTTCAATCACTTGAAAAGGTTTCTTTTTCCTTCTAACCCAGGGGAACCAACAATTAGTTTGGATGGTTTTTAAACTGCTGGAGAAAAAATATCCTGAGAGTAAGACATAAACAATTCCCATTAAGATATCATTAACTGGAATGCACAGCATTTCATTCAAATCATGACAATTTGTGTCTCCACTTATTTATTTATTATGTGTTAGTTTGATTTACGTCATGGCTTTCTGCCCATGAGATACTTAAGTAATTAGGAGAAGGAATGCAAAGCAGGTAGTTTCTATGGAGTAGGTACACTGGAAGAGTAAGCCCAGAAAGAGAGCTGGAATTTGGCAGAGGAATTCAAGGGGGAGCACCTAACAAATTGCTGCTTTAAATAGCTTATGTAACAGACAGAAATGGGTGGCAATTACTGCTGTTGTGATGTGCAAAGCTTGTGACAGGTTTCTGTGCCAGCCGGAAAACTCTCTGGCGTATATTTGCAGGCAATGCAAGCTTGTAGCATCCTTGCAGAGAGAAAGAGGAGCGGAGCAGAGAATGGGTGCACTTCAGACTCTGCAGGAAGAGCAGAGAGTGGAAGTGCATCAGACAAGCATCCAGGAAGGGTGAAAGATCTCTGCCCTCGGTCTTCCCCCCAAGGCAACCTCAGGAACGGCTTCCAGCCCTGGCTTTGCATCAGTGGTGGGATTCAAATATTTTTAACACCAGTTTGGTGGGCGTAGTTTGGTGGATGCACTTTGGGCACATGCACACACTTTGCATGTGCACATGCATGCACCAAATGCACACTTTGCGCAGGCGCAGAGGCATTCCAACTCGCCTCCTGCAAGCCTGCACTCTCCCGGTTGCTTCAGCAGCTGCCTCCCAACACTCTTCTGTGCCGCACAAAGCAGCTGCACTTCAAAAGTGGAGGATGCAGGTGAGTATAGGAGCCCAGGTGGGTGGGTGGGCCCAAGAGCAGAGCCATGGAAAGAACTGGTTCAATCTCCGCTGCTCATCGCTGCTAATGGCTTGGCAGAACCGGGCCTAACTGGTAGAATAGCACCACTGCTCTGCATCGCCCTGGCAGGGAGTGGAGGCCAGGCTGGATGGGAGATCAGAGAATGGAAGGCAGAAGAGCCTCAACCACTGTTCCGTCCGGAAAAACGCCAGGTAGACCGGGTTCCAACAGTAAAAGTCTTTATCTCAACAGTTAAGTGAAAACGGAACAGATTGGCTCTTGCCGCGGCAGCCTTTATATACGGCTGGCCTGCCGGCTTGTAGCCAATGACGGTTACTTGGTTTTGCCGCCTTTTGGCAGCTCTTTTGGATTGGTTCCTAGTGAACCAATCCCTATGCCGGCTTTTCTAGCCAATCACAATCGAGGATTTGGAGTAAACTATTTTATACAGAACAACCACCATCTACAAAAGGGCAAAAGGGAGGGATTTGTAAGAGTTGTTTCTCCTTTGTCATATGGCCCAAACTGACGTGTCCAGGCATCTCTGCTGGCTTCTGAAGGTCCTTGTGGGAGTCAGTGGGAGAGTAGCCATCCTTAGACCCAGTAAACCATTACAGCACATGAAAAATCAGGAACAACATGAGCTTATAAAGCCACTGGTCCTGCTGGTCTACAAAATCATGCTATGAATGTAAGAGACAAACATGATAAATCCTTATTGTAGGAAGGCACTTTATATATAGGGAAGGCAAATTTGGTGTGGTGGTTAAAGTTGCTGATCTAGAAACGAGGAAACTGTGAGTTCCACTCCTGCCCTGGTCACGAAAGCTACTGGGTGACTCTGGGCCAGTCCCTCTCTCTCAACCCAACCTACTTCACAGGGTTGTTTTAATGAGAAAAATAAGAGGAGGGGGGAGCATTAGGTATGTTAGGAGCCACAGTGGTGCAGTGGTGAGACTTCAGGCTCCTGCTGCTGCCTGCTGCCTGCCTCCAGTTTGGTAGTTTGAATCTCACTGGCTGAAGGTTGACTCAGTCTTCTGTCTTTCTGAGGTCAGTAAAATGAGGACCAAATTTGGGGGGGAAAGAGGCTGACCCTGTAAACCGCCTAGAGCAGTAGTCCCCAGCCTTTTTTATACCAGGGACCGGTTTCACGATTATTCATTCTTCCATGGACCGGTACCTGAGTAACGTGAGACTCTACTGCCATCGGGACAGCTCTTCGTTCGAAGCTGCCGCCCCCTTCAACAAAACTAAGGCGCAAGGATTCCTTCAACACCCAAATGCCGCTTTCCAACCGAAAACCCAGAAGCAACCGAAAACCCGGAAGCGCCGTCGAAACAAGATGGCGGCTCCCAAGCTTTGCAGCCCGGTACAAAATGATCCACGGACTGGTTGCGGTCCAGGGACTGGTGGTTGGGGACCCCTGGCCTAGAGAGTCTGTAATGCACTGTATAATATACATGAAATATGAGCCAGCAGAGTAACAGAATTGGAAGGGATCTTGGAATCCTCTAGTTTAACCCTTGCTCAAGCAGGAAACCCTCTACCATTTCAGGCAAATGGCTGCCCAATCTCTTCTCCCTCTCAGAAACAAGGTCAGTGGTGTCGCCATCTATCAGCATCATGTCTGAGGTCAGAGTGCTCACCTAGGGCCACCTGGAAGAATGCGCGCGCGCACGCACACACACACACACACACACACACACACACACACCTCATTCCAGTCATTCACTGAAGCTGCCAAAGCCGGTTCAGGTGGGCCTCTGTTGGAGTGAATAAACAATCCGGGCAACCTGTTTCACAGCTCGCTTTCTCCAGACTCCTCTGGAAGCCCAGAGCTGCTTTGCCTTCTCAAGGCCAGTCATGTTTGGGCAGCTGCCACCAGAAGCTGCGATTTCTAAGCGTTGCACATGTCCAAAGGTCTCCACAATGTTATTTCCATGTTCTTCTTTACTTACTTCATAATAAAGTACTTGAGACTGAGAGGGAAATTGGAAACAATCCCATATTGAGGGAATTCTCCTGGAAAGAAAGTTCAGCAAAAATGAGCTTGTTAAATATGAGCCTTTCCATTTTTCCGAGACCGTTCACTTCTTGTTGCCTCTTATCTTTCCAGTTAAAAAGTCTGAAATGCTTCAGTGATTCCAAATAAAGGAAGCAGTGCAGGCTTAGACAAATTTTAGAGTGGGCGCAAAGAAAGATCTGCTAACATGGTAAATGTCATTTTTTCAATTTTTTTAAAAAAACAATTAAAAATAGCACGCTGTCTGTTAGGGCTCAAACCCAACCTGCATGTTTACAAACCAAACAAGGCAATTAGCAGTGGGAGACTAAACCTTCTCCCAACTTTGCTGTTCATCAACCATCTGTCAAAAAAGAGGGAACACGAAAATTAGCCTCTCCTGGAGGCACCGCGTTCAATAATTCCCCAGCTGAAGGACCAGATCTGAAGAGGCCTCAAAAGCCAGTTGGAGACAAGCGTTGCATGAATCCTGTGCTCAGGATTCTGCAATGTTTTATTAAGAGGTGGAGGGAATGTTTATGGGATTTGCAGAAGATACAAAACTGAATACAACAGCAAAAATTATCCAGTCCAGCAAACTACATCTGGTTCACTGCTGAACTGCTCCTTCTCAGGAGGTTTTTCCTAACTTTCAACCAGAATAAAACTTGGCTTCAGTCTGGCTCTGGAGACTTCAACTGTTCCTAAGAAGCATGACTGCTTGGCCATCTCTCTACTTACTTGGATGGCCACCTCCTCTATAGGGCAGCTGCTCAGCATAAATCCATTTGAACTCCGTTCCTGTGGGGAGGAATTAGAAGCAAAGTTGGAGTTTAGGATCTCTGTTGTCTGTTTCTGTTGCATGGTCTTCTTTTGGCAGCTGGGCCACCCCCTTCCTTCTGCTTGCTTTTAGTGATGATACAACCAGAAGAAATGAGGCTCCTTGTGAGCCTTCTGCATTTAGCCTTTCTACCTTTTTGCAGATATCTGCTATTTGCTAATATTCCTCCCTGGAATGACATTCGTGATTTATTTTCTATTAATGACCCTCTCAACAATTCACCCTGAGGTGCCATCTAGACCTGTTTCCTGAAGCTGCTCTTCCCTTTTCTTCCCTTGCCTTTTCTTCTCCTTGCTGAAAAGGAACACAATTTTACTTCCAGAATCAGAGGCCCTGGGCCCTTTCTGTCCTGATAAACCACTTAGTACTACTCTGAAGTGGAGGTGGTTCTACTGAAATCTAGTGTCAGCCTTCAAGATTTCTTTCCTTTGCATCTTTTGGCTGTCATAAGTAACAGGGGAAAGAGGGGTGAAATAGTTATGGGAAGTGAGCTGGAGGTTTGAGAGAATAAACTGTATAAGTTGGGGGAGGAAGTTTCTTATTTATGCTTCTTTCCTATGCTATGCGCAAGCACACCTTGTTTTGTTCGAAAACACACGAGGTAGACCGGGTTCCAACAACAAAAGGTTTATTTCGAACAG